>JAGTTF010005905.1:0-14744 GCA_019095985.1 Streblospio benedicti
TAACTACACCCTGGCCTCATTCCACTCCGAACATAATCATCTCTTTAATTTAATGTCTGCCAGTACCCGGAAATAGACCTGCTGAATGGAACCTATCAGCACTGGCCATTCAAACCTCTTCTAAAAGGGCGCTACTAGACATTTCTAGTGACCTAGAAGTCTATTTGGAACCGCTTCGATCACAAATTAAAAGAGCATAAAATTATTCAGTACGGTCATGTATGCATATAAGATTTGTGATATATGGTATGCAGCATGTGGTCGCAATTTTGTTAGTTCTCGTTGTTTTTTTTTCTGTTTCTGCTGCCTTATATCCGAAAAATAAAGTCCTATTTTAAATTTGAATTTATTTGAACATGTTTAAAAGTGCCCTTCTCCAACTTTACAAAACCAAATTCAAACAACAATGTCAATCCTATTTTATATCATCTCTATACTAAAATATCATATTATATTAACTTATTACACTAGTAGACGTCCACCACTCCTTGCTCTGAGAGATACATCTTCAGCATACATACACTTAATCTATTCCAATCAATCATCCCTGCTTCCATTCCATACCCTATCCTTCAGCTATCAGAAACAGATCTATCAGAGATCGTGACCTCCGTAGTGTTGTTGATTTGGAATGTATGTTTAACCCTTGCCGTGTTAGCCCTGTTCCTCAAATTCAAAACAGCCACTATGCTAGCACTCGCCGCCGCTAACACGGCCCCGTCGAAAACGTACGTGATTAGTAACATGACGCCCCCACCACCAGCCGATCCCCTTGCTACTCACGCGGACACGATTGCAAAATGCCTGGTTATCATCACCGCCGTGATGCTAATCTTTTTTGTAGTAAAGATATTCATAGCCCCACTAGTGTCAGAACATGTTAAAAAGCCCAAAGCGCCTAATCAAGAGGCAGTATTGTACGTGAAGATATTTAACTCTAAAAATACCTGCCTCGTGCATCTCTGTAATATACCATTAGATGACAAGCTGCGATATGACGCCATCCCAGAATTACAAAACTATTTTGTATCATGGTCAGGTCTATTACCGACTATAAACATAAATTGGGTTAAACAGCTAAGTTTCACTTATAAGAATTCTACACAGCTACTACCCTTGCCCAGGTCCGTCCGTGTACCATTTCATGCTAGCCTCATTCTCCACTCGATTAATACCTCCCCAATGTCCACCTTCTACACTATACTGTTCAAACCCCTCGAGGACTCCAAATATTATTTGTTTGAGAAGATCATTGCCCAACCTACATCCAACAACACCACTTAACTTAAATACAAAAACAACAGGATATGCAGTGTTACCCTCTTTTATTCCCCCCAAATTCAACAACATACAAATAAGTATAATGTGATGCAAATTTAACTTCAACAAATGGTCCATTAAACTACCTAACCATATGTCATAAATCAAGCAAGCATTATTCTACACATATAAATTTCACGAAACAATGCAATAATATGTCATAAATCAAACCATGAAATAGGAAAAATCCACTTCGTCATATCCAATTGCACAACCAATATCCACGTGTCCATTTTATACACACATCTGTTACAACCCATATATCCTTGTCCAAGTCAAGATTACAAGTCCAGAACGTATTTTCAACACAAAAAGATTATCCCAATTAAGATTACAGAGTTCACAGTTTACAATACACGCAACGGCAGCTAGAAGTTCCCGGAGCCATGGGCCTATGTGCCTTCTCAAACCATTGTACGACGACGACTTCATCGAACGAGATGGCCCCGGCTATGCCAAAATCAGCCCGAGTTAACATGCTTTGAGGCACATCTCCTGAAAGTATCAAAATTATACTAAGATTACATTATTATGAACACCCCGCTTCAACCAAGAAAATGCAAGTTATAGGCAGGTGGACAGCCTAATTGGATATTTACACGAGAGCCAGGCTCTCGTGACACAGATACTATATATTAAAATGTGTGTTTTGTTACCGGGTATATATATATATAATAAGACAATATCAGCTATACAACCATATACCCATCATTCTTATAATTATGCTCTCGGAATACTACGCTAACCCCTCGTGAGAACTAATTTGACAAATTGTACCATTTACCGCCGTGTGGATAACAATTTAAATACAAATACGAACGTATTGGAAGCCTTAAAATATGACAGTGGCCAAACATTACTGCGACCAACATAAAATATTAACCACAACGGCTCCGTGCATACGCGACAGAACGCCAATGCATATAGCAATCAGATCGACTGAATACATAAAACTACAACATTACTATGACTTACGTTTACGTGTAGGTAGTTGGCCTCTGGCGTCCAACAACGTCATGAGATATTGCTCCTGCCTCGCATCTTCATAATGATCAAGCGTGGCGGCCACAGGGTCCCGTGGACGCGCACCAGTCCCCGCGGACTCGGACGCAGGCGTTGTCGCGGGCTCCAGCCAAGACGCGGGCTCGCTCGGCGCGGTCAGACTTATGCACGGACTATGACCATCCTTCTCCGCACATAGCTCCTCGATCTCCTTCTCTAAATCCTCAATGTCCAGTTCGCCCAGTCTGGCAAATTCCTCTTCTATTGTGTAATAGTCAGTCGACATTGACATGGATTTGGGCGAGTGTGGCGCCGATACCGGCGAAAACGGCGAGAACACGCCATCCCCAGTAGGCAAATTAGCCACAGCAGACGAACCGCCAACGCTGGAGATAGGGGAATTCGCAGGCGCCTCCGGCTCCCCATCAGAAGAAACATCATTCACTAGCTTCGCGCAGTCGGAGCTATCGTCGCTATCATCATCGTCATCATTAGGCCTGCAATACAGTAAAGACCGCCCTGACAATTTGGAACAAACAAACAAGCATGATATTATCCACACTGACAAAATTAGTGATATGATATTGCAGAAAACCATGCAACAATATACACTCAACAATGAAAACGTATGAAATTATACAGCAACGATCTTATGACACTCACTTGTTAATAATGGTGAATTGGGCACGACACCCAATCGCAGCAGTCCCACTAGTCGCTTCGTCCACCTCCTCATCCACGTTCACGATATTATGGACTCTTTCGTCATCGTCCTCCTGCACACTACGTCCATTGATACGGACTTGTCTAGTAAAACCAGACACCCGTGCCAAAGAACGGGCGTAACTATAAATGTTGTCTCTGAATAGAGGAGTGACTCCCTCCATGACAATTGACAAATTTCTCGAGTGAGTTAAAAAAGCAGAATACAGTATTCAAGACGAATGACGCTCCCAGACGCAACCCTTGTATATATACCGACACGTCAAAATAGAACAGCCCAATCACAAACTCTCTAGCCAAAACCCCGCCCTTTAATTAATTGCCTTCCCCTAGATTCCAGGTGCGACGCCGACCATTAATTACCCAAGTCACATGCCATGGATCGATGTTACAAGTCAACGAGCCATGACGACGTATGAACCACGGGAAAATGTACAAAGATACCTTGTTCTAAGTTTGAAACCTCTGAAAACACTGCATGCCTCGAGTTTGAATAGTTATTGTATTGGGTTTCAAACGCTGCCACTGCATGCTTGATGTATATGTACTATAAAATAATCTACATACTATGTTAGTTACAGCTTACAATTGTATAAGTATTGTACTCCAGATTAAGTTAATATTACTGTTATGTGTAGATTACATGTTATATGTGTTATGATAGATATTGTAACTAGTTCCTCTAATCAGACCACTGCATGATTGATGTCAATTGTATTGTATACTCTCAATATATTCTATATACATGTATTTTATATACTAGATGCTTGATGTTTATTACTGTACATGTGTGTTGAAATATTGTAACTGCTGCTAGCAGACATAATGCAATCATGGTCTTAACAATTGTGACTGGTCCATAACCGACCCACATAACATAAATGTTCCTGTTTGCATTATGTCAATGTAGCCTAAATCTACCTTGTGTGTGTTCAAAACCATTTTTTTTTCCAAATTTGTTTTTTTCTGAGGGAGGGTACTGTGATATCACAAAAGTGCTGAATCAGTTTAGACTCACAATAATAATAATAAACAAACCAAATAATAATAATCGAGCAAAAAGTTATTAAGATTATAAATACATCATTTTAATTATCATCATCGCCGTAAATGCGTCATTGTCGTCGTCGTCATCGTCATTTATTAGTCATCGCCGCTGTCATTATTAAATTAAATTAAATTAAAATCATCGTCGTCATCATCATCATTATTATTGTTATTATCTTTGGACATGCTGAATTGCTGATGGACTTGGGGTCCACCTATACCATACTTGACCACGCCCTGTTCATGACAATACCCCAGGAGGCCAGGCCCAAGCTGAGAACGGTGTCCCTGATACTCAAAGGGGCCTCTGGCGAGCTGTTGTCAGTACACGGCGAAGTCACCTTGAACTTACACTTGGGTAATCAGAGCTTTCCAGTTGATCTGAAAGTAGTGACCTTGGGCGAGCGTGGAGGAATCCTTGGACTGCAAATTGGAGCAGCATCAACCTTCATTAGGATGGTTAAGAGGAAGAAGATTCACTGTTCCAGACTTGAAGTGGACCGCACCACCCGCGTGCCTCCACAACATGAAGCCATTGTGTACACCAGAATCTCTAAGACTGACAATTATTACCAAGGCCCCTATGGGCTAGTTGAGCGAGTTAAAAGTTTCTCTTGGAACAGTCTTGCTGTGGCCAAGTCTGTGGTTACTCCAAATGATGGCCTAGTATAAGTGGCCAATTTCACAGGTAAACCTATCAAGCTGAAAAAGTGGATCCATGCTAGCCCAACGTTGCTTGTTAGAGGCAGTTGAGGTTACCCAATTTGATACCACCAAGGCACCAAAGGCTGGTGAGATGACAGACGCTGGCGACACCTGGGAAGTTTGATGGCGTGGACCCAAGCATACCTGAAACAGGGAAATTGAAGTTAAAACAACTGTTGCGGGAGTATGAAGATGTTTTGCTCCTGGGCTAGAGACAAAAAAGCAAGTCCGTTCATTCTTAGGATTGACAGGGGTTTTTATAGGGAATATATTCCCAACTATGCAACCATTGCTTTGCCACTCACCAAACTCACTAGAGGAAAGGTTTGCCCAATCAGTTAGAATGGGGCATGTCACAGGAGAATGCTTATCAGACCTTAACCGCTGACCCTGTACTGAGATTACCAGATCTCAATGAGCCATTTATATTACGAACTGATGCTTCTAGGGTTGGTGTTGTGTAGTATGGTGTAAAATAATATATGTAATTACAAGATATTTGTACATGATGTATTTGATGTAATTGCAAGGCCTCCGTAATGAACTTACGGAATATTGGTATAAGATGTATTTGATGTGATTGCAAGGGTATGTGTGCAAGAGATTTTGTGATGGGTGCAAGAAATGGAGATTTCTTTCTTAAAGGAGGGGGATATGTCACAAAATTGTAGGGTAGCCTCATGGTCATATGAAGCAATATTGTAGGTAGCCTCATATATATATATGAAGCAGTGAAGCATGTCAGTACTGTGGACACTTGGTAATGGGCAGAGTAATTTTTAGGTGATATGGAAAACATCTTTTTGGAAATGCGAAAGCTATTTGTAATTAATGGAAGAACACGGAGCGTTCAAGTAAGTGTTTTGATGGAAGTTCATTTATCCTGGATCTGATAGATATAATGGTTTATTTCTTAAACAGGATAACATATAAAAGTCAAAATACATTGAGCTTTCGGCAAACTCTCTTGCCTTGATCACAACAGAATGACGTCATAAGTCGTCACTGTTGGCGCGGGGGAGTTCCCAGCTGCATGCCCCCCCCTTGAAGGTCAACACGTTGTTCCATATGGAAGGAAGGGATAGTAGCTTCAAGTCGCACATCCCTTTCACCGGAGGAGGTGACGAAATTGTTGGAATTATGTTTAAAGTGTACCTACTTCACATTCCAAGGTGAATATTTCCTGCAAATTCATGGTGCAGCCATGGGATCACCAGTATCCCCGATAATCTGCAACCTATATATGGAAGATTTTGAGTGTAAGACCTTAGCTTCGGCTCCCCACCCACCCAGACTCTGGAAGAGATATGTGGACGATACGGTGGTCATTCAGAAAAGACAATACACGGATGAGTTCCAAGACCACCTGAACTCTATGGATAATTTTATTAAGTGGACCACGGAGGGAGAAAGCTTAGTGAATGGTGAGAGATCTTTACCTTTCTTAGACACTCTCATCCTGGTAAATGAAGACGGGTCCCTACGCACAAGAGTTTTCAGAAAGTCGACGCATACAGATCAGTATCTGAACTTTGGGAGCAACCACCCGGTGGAACACAAGATAGGAGTGGTACGCACTTTGATGCATAGGGCTGATTGCGTAGTAAGCGACCCGTTGGAGTGCGAAAATGAGAAGAGACATTTAGGAAAGGTTTTGAAAATCAATGGATACCCGGAGAATGTGTTGTCCAGCAAGAAGTTAAGCAGGGACGAAAGTACCTCGTCTAAGGATAATGCCCAGGTTGAGCAAAAGAGGACACCCCCAGTAGTTATACCCTATGTCAAGGGTGTGTCAGAACACATAAGGAGGGTGTTACATAGATACAACGTCCAGGCATTTTTCAAACCAGTGAACACTCTGAGACAGTTGTTGGTAAGACCAAAGGATCCCATAGACAAGCAGAGAGTGATTGGTCCGGTATACCAGATCAAGTGCAATGACTGTGATGCGTCCTATGTTGGGGAGACAGAACGATCCCTGAAAGCCAGATTCATGGAACACAGACGCCCAAGTTCCACGGGGTCGGAAGTATCTCGCCACTTGCACTCCGACCAGGAGGGTCATGACATTTCAATTGAGGATACAAAAATCCTTTGTGTTGAACCTAAGTACTTTGAGCGTGGAGTAAAGGAAGCGATCCAGATACGGAGACTGAGACCTTCACTCAATAGAGATGGAGGCAGACACACCCTTCCTTCCATATGGAACAACGTGTTGACCCTTCAAGGGGGGGGGGGACATGCAGCTGGGAACTCCCCCGCGCCAACAGTGACGACTTATGACGTCATTCTGTTGTGATCAAGGCAAGAGAGTTTGCCGAAAGCTCAATGTATTTTGACTTTTATTGTTATCCTGTTTAAGAAATAAACCATTATATCTGTTGGTAACTGGTCGTCTGTAATGAATATTGGAAGTGTATTATGGTTAGTGTAACCTGTGTTTCTGTCGTAATATGTTCATAATGTGTAATTTTATAAGGAAGAATGGAAGCCGCTTTGTGCTGCATGTCGACATTATGATGTGTGATGTATTTAAAAGTGCTGTGTAAATGATAAATGCGGTTGTTATTTAATAAAGAGCGTTATATTGCTTGTTTATATGGTTACTATGCTCTATATTATTATTATTGGAATAATATGAATAGGCAATGCCTAAGACAGGCGCAGCATGTTTATCATCTAGAGATTAGAAAAAGTAAAACTAAATTTGTATACAAGACTATTTATATGGTAGAACATAATAACTAATCAAAAAACATTTGGGGTATTTTATTACAAAATGTATGGTCTCTTCTTGTTGGTAAAATATGGTAAGTCCATAAAAATCATAATATTATAAGAAATATTCAAAATCAACATACAATGCTGCTGTGTACATTTAGACAAGATAAAAAATGATTGTGACTTATTTGATGGACTAGTTCATGCTGAGGGCTAAACAAATTGTAAGTAATACAGCAAGTTGGCAAATCAGTGAATGCCTAATTGCTCATATCAATTCTGCCACTTTATATGACCTCATCTTTCAAATTACTGTTCTCTTAATGAAAATCATGTACATGTATGACACACTGAATAGTCCTACTAAAGATAACATATCATTTTAATTGGTTTAAAAAATTAAAAGCATGTGTGATGTCTTTTTGTGCGGACATCAACTTTATTCCACTAATTTTTGGCTTGTAACATTTTTTCCTTCAGACAATTATTCTGTAAATTATTGGAAATCATCCTTGCTAAAATGCCACACCCACATGAGAATTTTTGTGCATCTTCATAGCTTGTAAAGATGTGCCAACAGTCACACTTATATAGAAAAATTGAACATATCTGGCTTTTAACTGTGTAGCCATATTGTTAAGAGGCAAATGGGCTATGATTGGAACAGCTGTGTGTATATGCTTTTAGAAACAATTAACTAATCCCTATATTAAGTCCAGATTTCACATCCAAGTTGCAAGTTGACAAGTTGCACTGTACAACTGGCAAGAGATTAATGAATTCAATAACCCTGTACTAAGTACTAACAAAATTAATCCTGATGCAAACACTATTTATTTTTCACAGAAAATTATCTTTTCACTTTAATCAGTCTGTCTTTATATTGTCATTTTAAAAACACACATATATCCATTTTATTGGCATCAAGTGAATCCATGTAACAAGCACAACACTCATCCAAATTAAAATGCAAGAGAGTTATGGTTTCTCTAAGAAAATGTCAAAAAAGCTCTCTGAAGAAAATATCCCTTCTCTATAGATCTAGGCCATAATCCTATCATGTGGTGCAATACTCATGATACTTGTGAAGCCTATTCATGTATTACTGCAGTGTCACTGCCAGTGAACAGTGTGAATATTTCCATTTGTTCTTGATTTTCAGCAAACTACTGCAACATTATTGTACATGTGTCGTTGGTATATATATAATCCGTCTCTAGTCTTTCATTAACAATCAAATGAAATGCCAACTGCCAACTGTATAATATCCCATGTCATGAAACATAAACATACACAAACTCTGATACTGCTACTTTGCCTGGATACTGAAATTTGACAGTACTTGCTATATTAGACTAGATCTACTTTTTTATAGATCTAATACATTCACAGACGACAGATCTAGGCCGATTTTTTTATTGATTTAAAAATTGTAACAGAATTTTTATACATTGTTGCACCTTTAACCTTGATATAGAAATGTTGCAATATTATCAAAGTTGTCTTTCCGTCTGTACGAGCGATAACACAGGCCGCCTTTGTAATAAGTTATCATAAACAAACATGACTTTGTGAAATAGAATTGGCAACATTTTTAGTATTTTATGTCAAAATAAAAGGAGAATATGACAAATATTATTGATGACGGTAAGTAATTACACAGAAACTCCTGTTATGGAGATCCTCAAGTGTAAATTTTATTTAAACCCATCAATGTTTTTGTTTTGTTCTTTTTCATCAACGTCATTATTGAAGGGTAGACGTGTCAAAGTATACGTCGAACGCATTATGTTGTACGCTAGTCGCCCTGAATAGTGCTTCGAATATAAGTACTAGACCCTTTACGTCACGGGTCGATTATGTAATTGGTAGATAAAATAAACTTGCTTAGTTCACTTAATTGGCACCTCGTCGGGTATATTATTTCAAAATGAAAGACAAAAATAAGAAATGTCTTTGGTGACGGTAAGTAATTGCAGAGAAACCCGCTCTTCTGGAGACCCCAAAAATAAATTAATCAATGACAAAGTGATAAAAATCCGTTGTTTGGCTTAAAAAGATGATGGCGGAAAATCGTGAACATGCATATGGGAGTCGAGTCCCCTAATAAGGAACCGTCTCTGGCAGGCTCTGCCGCGCCTGTATTATTATTTATTGAATGCACATGTTAGTGCTTGTATATATTTTTACCACAGTCTATTTTACGTTTTATTGAATGAATAATAAACATTATTATTACATTGCTGGTCGTTCTGTTTTCTGTCATCTGGGAGGAAATTCAAGTACCTTAACGAATAAAGAACCTAGAGAAGTACAACTAACACCACGCCCTCCTGCGGGTTGTGACATTTTGGTGCCATGACCAGGATATTCGTGAACAGATGACAGATGACCAGACAAGATGAATTTCCTACTTAACGATGAACCCTGATGCCCCCTGGTGTTTTTTGAACCGTGACAGAATGACCAGAATCTAACTATAGTACGTGTTGTTGAAGTGAGCATAGAAAATTTCGCTTGGGTTATCTAATTATTCTAACTAGTATTCCGTCATTGTTATTTTTATGCATAATGAATGCATAATTAATGCATAATTAATGCAAAAAAAGCGATGTATAAATATGGGATGCGAAATTAATCCCATATTTGATTTCTTTACAGAGGAAAGTGAAAATGGCAACCCCTATGGGAGATTGTGCGGATGAGTGGAGACGACCTTACTTGAGGGACGACCCTGTATAGCAGTATACTTTGTTTGACAAATAAAAATATTATATTAACAAAATATTTAAGGTTTTTTGCATATAAGTACATAGATAAACACATGTATAGTCAGTTCGCAATGCACAAAACAAAAAAGTTCAATTTTTTAGTTTTATTACTGGTGTCAGCACTGGTGCAAAGTCATCCCACGGGAGGCCTTTCATGAGGCCAGGGGTTTGCACACCACCTTACACAGCAAGTGGCAAGAGGGTGTCTGGCTTCCTCAGTACTGTGTGTTAGTGTACTGGTCTTAATCCTACAAGTGGCCATAGTAATAACGAACAACCTGACAAGGTGTGTGTAACATGGGAGCCTACTTTAGTCCAGTGCAACCTATGTCACCTACTTTATATTAAGCAGCCACCTAATGTGGCCGCACACTGGATGCCCTAACAGAACTGGTTTTGTTACACAAGTAGTTTAATTGTGAAATGTAGTTACTTTCATAATTATATTGAGTAGATTATATTATGCTGTGTGACAACTATTAGCATGTTGATAATGAATTGGAAGGTATGACATTGCAATTTTAGTGCAGTGGTGTTTGATTAATGATTGTAGGGCCTGCAGCATATGCCTGTATATCACGTTTTGGAATTTGTGTAAAAGCAGAGAGTGCAGAAGGAACCAATAAAACTATTGTGGGAAAGTACTATGGCTGGACTTAGATTGAGCTATTGGAACATTTGAGCATGGTAGGAGGTCAAAGACATTTGTGGGACATTGAACTTTTGTTTTGTGCATTGAGAACTGACTATACATGTGTTTATCTATGTACTTATATGCAAAACCTTAAATATTTTGTCAATATAATATTTTTATGTGTCAAACAAACTCGTATTTTGAAGTAATAGTTTAAGTTGTCTGTGTTGGAATCATTAGGCCCAATACAATCTCACCTGACTCCTCCCCAAGGGATCTTGTGACACTAACCTACAAAGTTAGGGAAATTATGGGAGATTTTAGCTTTTCCAAGTGGCCATCTTGTTTTTACCAATAAAATCCATGTTATAAGTATTAATGAAGCATATTAGATAAACCTGTCGGTACATTTTTGGGTCCTAATATGTATTAATAAACACACTGAAATCATCTTTCTATAATAGATATTAAAGGAGTTATTGGAGATTGTTGAGCTTCAAGGTGGCCATTTTGTTTTTTGCCTGTAAAAAAAATTCATCAAGGGGTGCCAGACCAGCACCCGGCTGAATCCGAGTCAGACATGTCAAAAGTACAAGAATCAATCATAAAAACCATCCATACCATAAAACACGTTTCAGCTTAAAAAAAATGTAATTCTGCAACTAGATTATTCAAGGTGATCTAGTATCATATGCATTCTTATTTTTCTCTGTGGTCCTTTAGTTACAATTATGGACCAAATCTTCCAACTTAGTTCCACCATTTACCAACGTCAAGAAGCATTTGAGACAACAAGTCTTTTTAAAGCAATAAAATTACCCCTAATAACCACTCGTTGTAGTGGTAATTTCATGGCCTGGTCCACTTTCTGGAATTCCATGTGTTAGATCTTCCATTTCCAAATCCACCAGTTCTGGATTAGAAAATGATTGGCACTTCATATAAATAAATAATAGGTTACACAGCTCTCTTTTCTGCTTCATATGCAAGAAAGAACTGATAGTGAGTGATCTAAGAGTTGTAAGTATAAAAAATATAACTGTGTGTTAACGGTTCCACTTCATGGAACAACTTTGACGTTGTTAGGATTGAGGATAGAGATCAACAAAAGTGCAACGATAGAACATGTCAATAAAGACAATCATGAGATTGAATGGGAAGGAGCAGTGATCATAGACAGGTAAAGTGATCGTAAGAATTGCACCATCAAGTAAGCAATTCACATATGGGTGAACAAATGTGCGATGAACCGGACGAGGCGAGCCACCAAACTCTCACACGTGTTTGACTCCATCATGACAATGGGGAGTTGCTCAGACTGACATGTGTGAGATTCTGAGTATGGGCATAGACATTTGTCCAAAACTATAAATACTAAGGTAAATTCAGTGTTGTGATTGAAAAACAGGTTGATCTGTGTATATAACCAACATGATGAACTCATTCAAAGAAAGAACTATACTATAGATCTTAATTATCCACAACCATCTTTTTGTGGCATAACTTCCCTTTATCCAAAACAGATTTCTATACAAGTAACAACATTTTAACAGAATTGGCGATGTTAAATCAAATTCATGGCACAATAACTCAAATGGTTGTAGGAAAAACCCTGTTTAATTTCTTTACTTATACTTTTTTATTTCAAATCTTATCAATTAAATTAGCTTTTCTTTCAATGTCAAAATCAGTAAACCCAAGCTAAAAAACACCAATACTATATATGTAACATAACTTGTTTGGTTAGGGGCCTCCATTGTAGGGGTTCATTGCAGCTTAACCACAAAATATAATTCTTCCTTAATAAGTTGCACTGGACTGGGTATAAGATCCCCAGTTACACAGACCTTGATAGCTTGTTCTCTTTTACTATAGCCACTATAGGATTAAGGAACCAGTACTCTGTTGTACTGGGAAAGCCAAATAGCGGCAGTTTACTCTTAGACGCTGGTACAGCAGCAGGTAGGGCTGGCCACCTATTCACAATGAATCCGAGTCAGGACATGTCAAAGTTAGTTCTGTATGTGTCTCTGAAATTTGAACACCCCCCAATGACTCAGGTGGATAGAAACCGGCTGGCCAGGAAGTTCTGCTGATGACCATCACAGGTATCTCCTTGCCTAGGGCCCTTGGAAGATCTACCCCATTTCCCTGTAGCTGTGTACACGCCATACACGCCAAACCATGGGTCTAATACCCGGATGGATGCAACCAACTGTCATAGCAGACTAATGCATGACTCAGCATTTCTCCTATAAGGCAGGGACGTCCTGCCCATGACCTCAGCCTGCTCTTACTAGTCTGCATAGCTAGACGAGCACTAGGTATATAACCCGTAACTCAATGTAACCAGACAGTCAATGAATGTAGCAACTACCGACTACCTCTTTCTTCCTCACACCACAATCCAATCCACACATGACATAATGGTGGAAATGTCACAAGGATTGAATTAGCATGACTTCCAATTCTTCAACTTCAAACTCCAAATTCATCGCATTTTACCACAAAAGAAAATGCTCCTACCAAATCACCAATCTCAGGCAGCTCAGTGTCACGCTTCTTCACTTCTATCGCAGCTATAGTCGATAGCAGATTCTACACACCACAGTGCCACACCTTCTAGGCTACCTGTTTTGTCTCAGCAAGCCCCGCTAGCCCCCTCTCTACATCACTAGACACCAGGGTAGGTCACCTTCAAAGCAATGATGGCTGATCAAACGGATCTCAAAAGCATTGATAGCCACTCAGGCAGATATTCAAAAACAACTATTCACGCACTTAATAACATTGGGAAGACATAAAACGCATGGCTGATGACAACATCACCCGCCTAACTTCGGCCCTGAATGACACCCAAGGTCGATACGGATATGCAACAGGCATCAAACGATTCTCATACAACAAAAATCCGTACAACATTCAGATGATATTAAAAAGCTTTGTGAGGTAGTCGAGCAACTGTTGGGCTCTAAAAGACACCTCCACACGCAACAACCCACGCCGAGGACCAAAAACGTTGTCCTCCCAAGCTCTCGATGGCTCACTGTACAGCAGTTTTGAAAAGTGGCAACAGAACTCGAAGTAAATTTCAACACCTCGATTGGTCGGACTTGACCCCCAAACGCTAAGGTAAAAGTACTTTTCTTTACTGGAAACTACACGTAACTCCTCATGTAGATCTATGAAACATAAAAGACATGTTCTCTATGCAGAGAAAAGCCTTTTGTCAATGCGCCGTAACAAGATAAATAGACGGCAAAAACACCATGAGTCAGTAAGAGTATTCAGTGCTGACATCCTACAAAGATTTGCAGGATGCCAACCTATGCTTTGTGACCCAGATAGATGTTTTTTTGCTCCAGAAAGATTTAGACCAAAGATTTGAGGACTTTCACAAAACAATTCAGACCGAGATTGATAGCATAGGTGAGGATGTGGCCAATTTAGAAGGCAGACTCTGAAATGGAAGCAAGCGTCTGTCCCAGAATCTCTGTTTGATACAGAGTCAATGATCGTAGGCATTTGTAAAGAAAGTCCCAGGACCTTATCAGAGACAGTATAGGGAGTGAAGTCAAGATGAAGCATGCAAAAAAACGACTCCTTTTCATGAAAATATACCTAGAACAGTTGTTAAAATTGAATTTGAGAGCCTAGATGACAAGAACAATATTCTAAAAGAAAAAGAAAAGTGGCCAACTCTGCATTTAAACACGTTTTGATCAGTTCAACGCAAACGCATGCTGAAGGCAGCAAAGACCAATTTTTTCGGTCGCCATTGTACACCCTTTTTAAAGATGTTTTTTGGGAAAAAGTACAAA
>JAGTTF010005906.1:0-14807 GCA_019095985.1 Streblospio benedicti
CGTCATATATCGCAGTTTGTCATCTAATGGAATATTACAGAGATGCACGAGGCAGGTATTTTTAGAGTTAAATATTTTCATGTACAATACTGCCTCTTGATTAGGCGCTTTGGGCTTTTTAACATGTACTGACACTAGTGGGGCAAAGAATATCTTTACTACGAAAAGATTAGCATTACGGCGGTGATGATAACCAGGCATTTTGCAATTGTGTCCGCGTGAGTTGCAAGGGGATCGGCTGGTGGTGGGGGTGTCATGTTACTAATCACGCACGCCTTCCGCCGGGCTTTGCGTTAGCGGCGGCGAGTGCTAGCATAGTGGCTGTTTTGAATTTGAGGAACAGAGCTAACACGGCAAAGGTTAAACATATATTCCAAATTAACAACACCACTGAGGCTACGATCTCTGATAGATCTGTTTCAAAAGTTGGGGTAAACATTGCAGGTTCTAGATCATTGGTGTTATCTATGTGTAGTGGGGCGTCCGCCTTGACATGGGTGTTTGATAGTTGTGACTTTATGGAATCATAAAGCTTTTGGCTCGCTGTGAACGACCTGTCTCGCGTTTGTAACATTATGTGTTAGTTCCGGTATTTTTATTGTACGGAATTGGGCGATGTTAATGGGATAATTTAGCTGGACTGATTGAGATAAGTTGTTGCATTTTTCTGGGTGGGGAATGATGGAGGCCGCGGCATTATGCAGTGAGCAGCCGCATGACAAGGACAGAATAACATGTGAATTTATTTTGTGAAAAGAGTCAGCTTTGTTCTCACAAGTAACTCTGACCGGGCTCTCCATATTTTGAAGTAAATATTTGGAATAGTCCACCTGCAGTATGTTTGGGTAGGGGGCTGTTGTTTTTGTCACAAGCTCACATGTGGGCAGAATATTATGGTTGACCATAATATTAAATATGCAGTCCATCGTTTTATGGCTGTACATGAACGATGGGTATGGGCAAATGAAATCCATTCTCTCACACGCAGAATATTCCGCTTGTGAGAGATATCCAAACGTGTGTTTATCACGTGAGAATGCTATGAATGCTTTGTCCACTTTAAGCAAGGACGTGTTATCGGGGTCATTCCCGGACTGTGTGTGTAGGGGCACTGGGTAGGCTGTTATTTTATGTACATTAATAACATGTTCCGGGGAGAATACAGGTATTTCTATGGTCATTATCAGGGCATCTCGTGCTATATATCCTATGGCATGTGCGTAGTTATAGAAGTAGTGGTTGTTATTTTTGGCGGGCAGGGGGGACAGATTGTGTTTCTCCAAGGATGAACTGAGTCTTTTGATTGCTGAGTCTATGGTCGCTAACGTTACCAACTTGTGTGGTAGACGGCCTTGTAATAATAGCTGTTTGAATTTGTTCCCTAAAAATTTTAAGGTCCATTAGGGCGTTTGACATTGTGTATACTTGTTGTATCAGCCTTTGGGTGGTGGTAATAAGCTGATCGTGGGACCTGACTATCAAGAGGGTTGTCATCTATGAGATCCATGTGGTCTCTCATAGCAGACACGACGGTGGTTAAGTTATCCATTCGCTTGATTGGAGGCCAATAAAGCGGTATTAGTGGCGCTGACGATGCGCCTGTATATCCTGGAAATTAGCACACGTGTTGTTTTTTAAACGTGGTCAGACCTCAAAGAGGGATTCAATATTATCATGATTATGTTTCGCATACATGACCGCATTACTGAATACTTTTCCTTCCAACTCTTTAATTTGTGATTGGGAAGCGGTTCCAAATAGACTCTAGGAAACTAGAAATGTCTAGTAGCGCCCTTTTTTGAAGAAGCTTGAATGGCCAGTGCTGATAGGTCTCCATTCAGCAGGTCTATTTCCGTGTTGTACTGGCGTATTAAATTAAAGAGATAATGATGCTCGGAGTGGAATGAGGCCAGGGTGTAGTTACATTCATGTTCCATAAAATGAAATGTGTGACAATAGTGCACATCCGTACGGTCCTGGCAAGGCACCGCAGGTTGCACCGCAGGGTGTGATTAATGTCATACCTTGCAAATTCCACAAACCATTGTCATTAGAAGAAATGTAGCTGTCAGTTGTGCAATTTGGTATGTACACCAGCATGTGGCTCTTGCCACTAACAAATTGTCACAATCAATACAACAATGATTTGAAAGATGTAAAGGAAGAACCATAGACACTGGAGGTTCCCAAGCAATGGGACCCTAGATTCTTTAGCCACTCAATGAAGGAGGCTTATGGCTTTGCCCCAGGGAAATGATATTTGAATATTATCTGTTATATGTTTATAAATGTACATATATCTGTATGTATGTGTTATATGATATATTCTTTGGTTTAGAATAAATTTTGTTACTGTAATAATCTTTGTGCATAACTCTCTCATGACTACAGGTATGAAGACGCTGGAGATTCCATTACCATTCAAATTATGTTTACAGTATATATGTTATATTTCAATGCTAAATGAAATCACCGTGGATTTATGAGTTAAGATCAGGTTAAATCAGTAAAATAATACAGTGCAGTTGCAATCCGTAACCCTGAAAAGCTAAAAATACATATTCTTGAATGTGTTCATTGTGTTGGTATGAAATATATTAGTTCATCTTTCTTTGCTCACAACACTATATTTTTTAACTTACATTTACAGTTTCGCCAAACAACTGTTGGCATCATCAGAATGTTCTTCCCGCGCAATGTCACAAGTCAAATATTCTGATCCTGAACGAGGATGGAATCGTAAACTCGCGAGAGTTGGGAAAACAAGAAAACATACGAACAATTAAAAAAGACCCTACCCCAGTATATAAAACGGAAGCTTATTGCCATTTTGACAAGATACAAAGAGCGAAGGAAGATCACTGAGGCACAGTATAGACATTTGTACCCTACATCTGAAAACATACCACGTATGTATTGTAATCCGAAAATCCATAAAGAAGGCAACCCTCTTCGCCTATAGTGGACTATACAGGATCAATAGGTTACAATTGTTCCAGGGCCCCTCGCAGATCTGTTAGGGACCGATGGTTGGCCTTACGGAATGCCATGTTAAGAACTCGAAAGATTTGGCTGAAAAAATGAGTGAGATCATGATAGAAGAAGATGAAATTTTTGCATCACATGACGTGGTTTCCTTGTTTACAAACACCCCTATTGAAAAAGCTCTCCAGATAATAAGGGACCGTTTAAACAATGACAGAACTTTAAAGAAGCGTACGTTGTTAAATCCAAATGACATCATGGACCTTTGTGAATTCATACTCACAACAACGTATTTTCAGTTTAGAGGATCAATCTACCAACAGAAGTTTGGCACAGCTATGGGGAGCCCAGTGTCACCAATAGTAGCAAACCTGTACATGGAATGGTTAGAGACCAAAGCAACAGCCACAGCCCCAGTGACTTGTAAACCACAACTATGGAAGCGGTATGTGGATGATGTGTTAGAGAAGATAAAGAGAGGAGAGACCCAGAACCTCACAGACCATCTCAACACAGTGGATGAGACTGGTAGTATCAAGTTTACGCACGAAGAAGAAAGAGATGGATGCATTCCATTTCTAGACACACTGATTGTGCGTAAAACCAGACAAGAAGAGTGTGAAATTACTAGTTTACAGAAAGAAGACACACACTGACCAGTACCTACACTTCTCCTCCCACCACCCTTTGCAACACAAGCTAGGTGTTATACGCACCCTTTTAGATAGAGGGAATGACATAGTGACAGAAGAAGTTGACAGGCAGAAAGAGGAACAACATATAGTTGAAGCTCTGACAAAATGTGGTTATCCTGAATGGTCGTTCCGACGAGTGAAACACCAGATAGAAACCAAACTTGAAAGGAAGAGTGAAAAGAACAAGAAAAGAAAAGAAGCTGAAAGATCAAAAGGCCAGGTTATCCTACCATATGTAAAAGGTGTTACAGAAGGGATCTCCAGAATTCTGAACAAACACTTAGTAGCTACGGCGGTGAAGCCAATGCAGACTATCAGGAACATCCTAGTACACCCGAAAGATAAAGTAGAGAAGATGGACAAATGTGAAATTGTGTACAAGATTCCATGCAAGTCATGTGATAAAGTGTACGTCGGGGAAACGGGCAGAAAGTTTGGTACCAGACTGAAGGAACATCAGAAGGACGTGGAAGCAAACCAGAAGGGAGCATACACCAGATCCACAAAGAAAGAGTCAAAAATGGAAATAAACAAGAGTGCCATCACGGACCATGCAAACCAGCACAACCATCAGATAGACTGGGAGGGAGCCAGAATAATAGACAGAGAAAGTGATTGGAAAACCAGGACCATCAAAGAGTCTGTACACATCCGAACCTGCAAGCAGGTTATGAACAGGGACGAGGGGGGGCACCAACTCTCGAGAGTTTACGATTCCATCCTCGTTCAGGATCAGAATATTTGACTTGTGACATTGCGCGGGAAGAACATTCTGATGATGCCAACAGTTGTTTGGCGAAACTGTAAATGTAATTAAAAAATCTAGTGTTGTGAGCAAAGAAACATGAACTAAAGATTTTTTCTGGAATAGAGGGGCATCATATCTATTGAATAAAATCATAAAACAATTTCTTGCATTTTTGCTGACAAAACCCCTTAAAATGAAAACTAATACATGATTTTGTATTAGACAATAAATTGGAATGGTCAGAAATATTATTCTGGCAAATCTTCAGTTTTAATCCGATCCTACCCAAATGTTTAGTGAGAGTGCTTGATTGTATCGTTAATGATGGTGAATAATATCAATATGATTGCATGAATAATAACTTCACCAAAAAACTTTAAAAAATTGCATTTGTGACAAAAACCTAAAAAATGCTATGTTTATGCAAATTAGGCATATGCAAATGAGGTAATTTGCATATTCATTGTAATACTCTGAAAGTATATTCAAATACCTTTTATTTGAGATATCACACTTATCTCTGTCTAACATATCAAAGATATTGTAATGGTGTTTATATTGTGTAGTTTTGATCTATTTTATGCTAGTTTTGGAAACCACAATTTTCTCAATTTATGCACTTCCCACGCTGGCATCAGGCAGCGCCTGGAGACAAAATTCCGCAACTTTTGGTATATCACAGTTTTTCAAATCTGGTGCAAGGTATTCCGGTTAATATGCACTTTTCCACGCGAAGTGCATTCTGATACGAGCTGTTGTCTTAAATATCTGCGTGCATACCATTGTGGCAATAACCCTTTCCACGCCTGAAATTCGAGGGCCATGGTTGAGACTCTTGAAACAGGCGTGGCAGTATGTCAGGGCCATGGTTGAGACTCTTTGCGTGGCAGTATGTCACTAGATCGTGTTCTCCAAACAAGTCGCAGCTGTGTTCTCTCATGAGGCAATAGTCCAGTCTTTTTTTTTGTTGGTGGCAATTTGTTAAGTTTCAAGTAGCTTATCAAATCCATGAAAGGTTTGTGTTTGCGTTGTTCTATTGCAATCTGTTTCAGGTCTATGTCAGAATGGAATACACTGTTGCTCTGTGTGTGTTCTGTCACCGGATCAGTGTTATGGCACGTGGGGTGGAAAACGTCATTGGGGTGATTTGTCATGTCCGAGTATTTAAATTCCGGGCTTGTTCCCTGTTGTGAGGAAACGTCGCGTGCGTCTGAGACACTTGATGGCTGATGCGTGGCACCTGTGTCAATGGTGTTATTGTTTTGCGCTAGCGTGGCATCAGTCTCAGCATCATCATCATATTTTCGTGTCATATTGTTGGTGTTGGCAGGTAATCCTGGCATTGATATGACATGCGGCAGGCAGTTATTCGCTGAGTCTATTTCTTTGTCTTTTTTCGCCAATGCTCTCATTATTACGTCAATCTGAGCGTTATGAGGAAATTTCTCCAGGTTTGGATAGGAGACATCTGCTGTTGTGGAAATGTGTTGAACATCAAACTCAAAACTTGTAATAAATAAAATCCACCTGTCAATCTTTGCTGACAGACGTTTCTCGCTTCGATGTTTCGCTAGTATCTTTACCAGGCTGTGGTTGTCGCATAGGAGCGTAAAATGACGACCCATTAGATAATGATTGAATTTTTCCAATGCATGTACCACGCTCAAGGTTTCTAACTCAAAGATGGGCCTTATGGTTTCTGAGCTTTGTAGTGCTCGACCCGTGAAAGCTATAGGCAGTAATTTCCCTTCGTCAGACCTGTTGAACAGGCCCGCAGCAATGGAATACGTACAGGCGTCTGTCATTAAAACAAACTATTTGTTAAAGTCAGGGTAGTGCAAAAATGGTCGTAATGACATTATTTGTTTTATTTGGGTGAAAGCTGCTTCACATTCCTCATCCCATTGGAACTTAGCTTTTGGTGCTACGAGTTTTTGTAACGGCCTGACCAGTTTGGCCCTATTTGGGATGAAACTTTGAAAATAGGTTATTACCCCTAATAGGGATTTAAGGGACCTCTTGTCGGTTGGCGTTGGGAAAGTCGCTAAAGCGGCCGTATGGTCGTGTGCCGGCGTTAGGCCCGACTCTGACACGATGTGTCCTAGGTATTTTATCTCCTTCATGGCAAACGTGCATTTCGATTGAGAGATTTTCAAGTTTGCGTTATGTAAAGCTGTGAGGACATTGTCAATGTCTCTTTTGTGGGTTTCAAAGTCTGGCGAACAGATTAATATATCATCGATGTATAACAAAACACTCTTGTTAATGTAATCTTTCAGAATGATGGATAATGCCCTACTAAACGAAGAAGGCGCGCCCGCTAGGCCTTGGGCCATGCGAACGTAATTGTAGCTGTGGCCCTCCAAGTGGAAGCCACACAAAGCTTTCGAGTCCTCGTCCAGGGCTAATTGCGAGAATCCTGAAGCTAAATCGAGACAACTACAGTATTTAGGCTTCTTCTCGGCTAAGATGTCTAAAAATGAAGGGAAATTAGGCATGCAAAACTTATAGTATAGACTCTGGTTATTCAGTGATTGAAGGTCCAGAACCATGCGGTATTCAGGGTCTTCCGGTTTATGGACGTGTTTCTGAGACTTTTTACAGTGTTTTCTCACGGCCAGAAGCGGTGATGCAAAAAGTATTTCTTTGTCTCTCTCAATTACACCTTGGTCTAGGAGGTAGTCAATTTGTTTGTTAATCTGCTCTCTGACGTCCGGTGGAAAACGAAAAGGCTGTGTGTCTTTGTATTCAGCGTCAGGTTTCATCAAAATGCGGTGTTTGACAACATCACAAAAACCTAAGTTCTTATTTTTATCCATAAAAGCATCCTTATGTTTTTCCAACAGAAGCAGCAGCTGTTGTTTCTGTATATCAGAGCAGTCAGCTTTGGTTAAATCAAAATCATCGTGTACACTATGTGAGTCTCTACTGTCCAGATGATTGTTCGTTGCCGTGGACGTTATGTCTCGGACGGCTTCAATGGAGTGTAGGCTCCGAGTCCATGGTCGTTTCCATGTGATCATGCACATCAATGTCAATATCTGGTTGCTCTGGTGGCATGCTAGGCACAGGTTGTAAGTGTCTCCTATTTCTTCTTATAATTCCTGTTTTTGTTTTGACTAAGTATGTTCTGTTTTTCTTCATCAGTGGCAACTATATTACCAGGATTTGCCCACTTACTCTCCCCCTTCAATGCGACTAAGAACAGGTTGGCCTAGTGCTAACTTTGGGAGATCACGTGCACCGTGTCGACGATCATAATTCACTTTGTATTGTGACTTTACATGCTCATCTTGTAATCGAATAGCTTCATCATTTCCATTTTCCTGTATCAATTTGCTTTTTCATAACTGGTAATCTTGTTTTCAGACGTCTGCCCATGAGAGCCTGAGATGGTGAAACGCCGGTAGCTGAGTGCTCTGTATTTCTGTAGTTCAACAGAGCTATGTCTGGATCATTTTGACGAAGAATAGCTTTTGCAATGTTCATCGAATTTTCAGCTGCCCCATTTGCTTGATGGTGATGAGGACTGGATGTTATAAGTTCAAATCCATAATGTTTTGCAAAACGTTGGAAATCAATGGACACAAATTGTGTTCCACTATCACTTTTGACCGTTTCAGGAATGCCGTGCGTTGAAAATATAGATTTTAATTTACCGATCACTGAGCGACTTGTTATTCTGTAGCACTCTTTTATTTCCATCCATCTTGAGTATGTGTCAACTACAACCAAGTAAGATCTACCTCTCCAATCAAATAAATCCATAGCAATCACTTGCCAGGGTCTTTCAGGTAGCTCAGATGGTTTCAAAGGTTCTTTTCTATTAGCTGGTCTATTTTCCCTGCATATCAAGCACTTGTCAATCATGTTCTTAATATCAGTACTCATTCCTGGCCACCACATCACTTTGTTAGCATTTTGAATACATTTTGTCACCCCTTGATGGCTTTCGTGCAATCTGTTTAATATTTCTATTTTCATACTATGTGGAATTACCATTCTGTCTCCATGTGTTATTATTCCATCAATTATTGACAAATTTCCTCGTTGGTCAAAATATGATTTTATGTCATCACTGACGGATGATTTAAACTTAGGCCATCCAACCAAAATATAGTTACGAACTTTTTCTAATATAGGACATCTTTCACTTGCTTTTGAAATTTGGCATTTCTTTTGGTTGCTTGCTGGCCAGTTTGCTTGAACATAATCAACATCAACATTGATAATCTCTGCCATATGCCTATCATTTGAGCTATGCATGAGTGTTTTTCGTGATAAGGCATCTGCAATATACTGTTCTTTGCCAGGTGCATATTTTATAACAGGATTGAATCTCATTAAACGAAGCACTAGTCTTTGGCACCGAATTGGCACTTAATCTAGGGACTTGCTACCAATAATAGGAACTAGTGGTTTATGATATGTGAGAAGAGTGAACTGATCAAGTCCTGTCAAGTATTGTGAGAATTTTTCACATGCCCATACCAGTGCAAGGCATTCTTTTTCCACCATTGCATAAAGTTGTTCACTTGGTGTTAATGTTCTGCTACTGAATGCAACAGGTTTCAATATATCATTGTGTTTTTGCATTATCACAGCACCAATTCCAAAACTGCTACTGTCAGCACTTACAACGGTTGGTAATTTCGGATCATAAAATGTTAACGTTGTGGTTTCACAAATCAAATCATTGACTCTTTGGAATGCAGCCTCTTGTGCATGTTGTCATTGCCAACACGTGTCTCTTCGTAGTAAAGTTAGTTATTGGCTTCAATTCAGCACTCATATCGGGAATAAATTTTGCAACATAGTTTAGCATGCCTAAGGGCCGAGTCATTATTTAAGAATTGGGGGTCGGAAGTTTTTCTAGACATCGGTGTTTCTAACTTCTGACCCCCACGGGTTTGCAAATCAAACATATGACCCCCCCACGCGTTTGTAAATCAAACATATGACCCCCCACGGGTTCGCAAATCAAACATATGACCCCCAAAATTGAAATATATGCCTGAAATATGAACTTCCGACCCCCCACTTTAGTATATCTTACCTAGCATATGACACCCACATTTCCACATGCCCTGTGTATGTTTTAGCATAGCATTGTACTGTCATATCTGCTGTACAAATTTGCAAAAAATATTTAGCTATATGAATGAAACTATGAATGAATGAAACTAGTTTTTCCCCAGTTTATTAAATGCAATAAACAAAATGTAATACAAACTGTATATATTAACTTGTCATGATATAAATGGACTGATGCTATTTAATTGATTTTAGAGAAAGCGATTTAATCTTCAATCTGTTATTTTGAGAAAAAAGTAAAGAATTTATATTGCATTTTCCGAAAATAAAAGTTAGTGGTTAGTCGAAAGACAATTAAACATAATATAATTCAATCTTGATAAAGGGTTTCATATTCCATTTCATAAGTTGCTTGCAGTGGCTCAGATAATTGCTCTAATATAAGAGCCGATGAGGTATTATCAAAAACTCTAAATTCAATTAATAGCACCAGTCCTTTCATATCATGACAAGTTAACTTTGATATATTTTTAAGCAGTACAAATTCTTGGGGAAGGCATACTTAAAGAAATGTTTTCCATCCAATCACTAAAATCCTCTGTCAAAAGCATTTTGGCAAATATGAGCAATACAATTGCATGTGTTGAGTTGACATATTAAACTAGGTACAAAATTACAAGATATTTTATACAACCAAATGATTGATCACATACCAAAGAAAAAGATCAGGACATTCTACCAACATTTATTAAGAAATATAAACGCTTGCCACGGCCCCTTTCAGTAAATTTACAAAATTTGGACATTTGACCCCCCCAGTAACATTTCAAGAATCAGAATATTTGACCCCCCCCCATATTCTTCCATTTTAAACTTCTGACCCCCCCCACAACTTCCATTTTGAAACTTCTGACCCCCCCACAACATTCAAATTCAAACTTCTGACCCCCCCACAACATTCAAATTCAAACATCTGACCCCCCCAGTTTTTTCCGACCCCCACGGCTTAAATAACACTGGCAGCATCAAGTGTGCTGAATACTCTTGATCCAGCTAAACGTGGTGCTACCTTTCTTCAAACGTAGGTAATGTATAAACAGGTCTCTTCACAGCTTTGTTCAATGATTTCAAATCCACACATATTCTTACAACATCTTTTAGAACCTTTAGGGACCACTACAATATTACTACACCAATCAGTTGGTTCTTTTACAGGGAATATTACATCATTCTCTTGCATACGTTTGAGTTCCTTCTTCACTGCTTCTCTCAGAGGAAACAGTATTCTCCGTGATGTTGTAGCTACATACAGGTACAGCATCGTCTTTTAGCACAATCTTCACAGGCTTAGTTTTCTCAAACCCTCTTTTAGTGTCAACTGTATCAATGAATTTAACTATTCCCAACATACATGCCACATTTCGAGATAGTAATACTTTTCAAGGAGATTTGATCACAACCACTTTCGCGTTTAGTGTGTTACCTTTATGTGTCATGGTTGTTATGAATCAGAACTGAAGCTTGGGCTTGTTTTTCAGTTGTTTGAAAACACTATGAGATAACACTGTTATGTCAGCACCTGTGTCCACTTTAAATTTTACCTGGGTGTTGCATATTACCAGTGTGACAAACCAACCATTCTTTGTACTTTTATCAACTGTATCAATATAGTATTGATCAACAGTATCATTTCCATCATAACCATCACCCATGATCCATTTTTTGTGTGTATGTTGACTTCATCATGTCTCATGGATTTATTTTTGCATACTGATTTGAAATGATTTTGTCCTCCACAAGCCATGCAACTTTTCCCAACTGCTGGGCATTTCATATTTTCATATTTATGAATATAACCACATCTGGAACACTTACGTCTGTCACTGCTCACTTTTGGTTGTACATCTTCTTGAAGTTGTTTGTTGAGCTGTTTGTCATTCCAGGCACTCATGAAACGGCTAGGACCATATTTTGTACGTTTGCCTTGTTTTACTTCATCGATGTTGCTGCTGCTTGTTTCTGGTATCTTTATACTATTCTGGTTCATTATTATTTCTTGCCTCCTTGCAATTGAAATGGCCTCTTTGGTTGTTAATGCTGGCATCAATTCTAGCTTCTCCCTTGTGGGTTTATGGTGTAAACCCTGGACAATTCTATCTAATATCATTTCATCTTCGCTTTCACCATACTGGCACTTCTTTGCTAAGCTATACACATCACGCAAGAAATGTTCAAACGGCTCACCTTCTGCCTGGTTATGTTCATTAAACCTGGCTCTTTCGTATCTGGTCAAAATTGTAGGTACAAAGTATTCTGAGAATTTCATCATTACACAATCATAATCAGTGTTGCTCTGTTGTATATCTTTGATTTCTGTCTCACCATCCTTGACCACTTTTTTCTTAAATGTACCTTCATATTTGAACATAGAACATATTTTACTCGCCTCTACAGCTCCCATGCAATAAATCAACGTCTGTATTTGATCACTGTCTGGTTCCTTATACAATTTACTGCACTGTCTAAAACTTTCAAATACTATTTTCCATGAAGGCCAGTCCTCTGCATTAAAACTAAATGCATCCGGCTGTTTCCACTGTATTCCCGCCATCGTTATGTTGTTCTTATGTCAAATTAACAGCAATATTACGCAGTTGCCTGGTTTTTGCCTGCACACTAAATGGTTTTCCTCTTCTTCAAATGATTATTCCAATTGTCACTTCTGACACCATGTTCAAATAATCAGTAGTCTTTCTTTAATAGTAATGTTTTATTTGTAAAAGCTCTTGACTGTCTGCTGTCTCATACATGACTGCCCAACCGCCAATACCAACATAAAAATACAGTACCTTTTATACAAATGGGGATTAAGTACCAATAAGAAGTTACAGAAGGTTATACCATATTGTATCACCCAGAGAATCATTATTCCTGTGATACTTCAAACTAGCATTGTTGACTAATAAAAATGTCTTGCCGAGGATCATGGCGTGGTTTAACTGACGGAAAACGAAAAAGGTTTCGCTATACATCACATTGTTTATGGAGAAATGTAATAAAATGGTGCCAATTGGTTGAAACGAATCGCCATCTGCTGTGGTGAAGGCCTTGGTGGTGGGTATCAGCTGATGTTTGTATGAGGGCAATATTTTATCTAGCAAAGATGTGGAGCAGCATGAGACGGCTGCGCCTGTGTCAACGAGTGCCGCCACTCGTCTGTTAATTCTCGGAAAGTTCACCAGAACTGTGGAGTCTGAATAAAAATGTATATCAAGCGTTCTATTTTGTGTCTTAGGTTGAAGGGAGTATATACATTCAGGAGGATCTATCGCTACAGGGGGCGTGTATGTAATTTCGGGGGCATTATGTACATGGGAATGGGTGGGGTGCGACGCCTTTATTAGTTTAAATCCTGTATATTGTTGACCAAGTTGCGGCGTTCGTCGCGCGAGTAGCGCCTGTTATTGCTATTGTGGCGGGAGTTATCACTACGATTTTGAGTGTCGCGTGAGTCACGGGAATGACTATTGTGTCTGAGTCGAGATCCATTGTCATAGCGATTCGCACTGTGAATTCCACTTTGTGATCTATTCCTGGACTGGCTTCTGGAGGCAGCCCGTGCCACCACTGCTGTAATCTCGTTGCCATCTGATCTCGAGCGATTGTAACGGTTCTTGTAACCTTGACGTGAGTGGGAGCGCCTGTCGCGGCTGCAGCCACGCGACTGGTCCCGCCTACTGCGTCCATCAAATGAGATATGGTTAACGGATTGGCTGGCTTCCCTTCAGAGGCGGAGCCTGTGTTCAGCTTTCTCAGCGCAGGCTACTAAGGTTTTCATGTCATTGTACTCCTCGTCCTGTATTTCTGCGGCGATTAAAGGGTTAAGCATGTTGGTGTAAACATCGACTTGTGTCTCCAATGGGGGATTGCATTCTGCAAATCTTTGCATTATTTCTGCGCTGAAATCGCGTACAGATTCATTGTATTTTTGTTTTCTATTGATGTAGTTCCTACGGAATGATAGGGGTTTTTTGTCGATTGCAAAAACAGCATTGAGTGCTGTCATAGTATTTTCATAATTCTTTATAGTGGTGCTGTCGAGCGCGTTGTATTGCACAAACGCGAAATCAGTGAGGAGGGTGGGTATGATGGCAGCCCTTTGCGGGTCCTCGTTTGTCCAATCCAAATAGTCAAAATGGATTTCCAATTGACGTCGCCATTTTTCAAATAAGCTGTATACCGAGCCGTCGAATTTTGCGAGTGTGACTTGGGGGCCTCTTTTATTGTATGCCCTATCATCTCTCTGAAAGGAGGAGTCGTTATTTAAGCCCTGGTTATTTACTTTAGTCTCCAGGTCCTGAAATTTCTGTTTGGTGGCGTTTAATTCGTCTGCAGTTTGGTCTCGTTCTTGTTGCAGACGGTTAATACCTTGTTGGAGGGCAGCGCTTTCACTCACCAAGCGGTCAGAGAGGGCTTTGTTTTCGTTTTAAAGTTTTGTTTGGAGAGCCATGAAACTGGTGGTCATATCCCGCATCTGTCTGACTAGGTCGTCCACGGTAGTCATGTTTGGCGGGGGCAGATGTTTGGGGTTAAAGGTGACTGTGGTATCTAATGTGTCCTCGGTGAGTGTACTATCGGGGGATTGGAAGGCGTGTTGCAGGCTCCGTGGGGATGCGAAAGGTGTGAAAAATCCACTATCACTTGCAGATGAATATATGGGGGAGGTCGGGGCTGGTGGGAGGAGTTGGTTATCAGTGGTCTTGGGGGTGGAAGTCGGTCTATTCATGGGCCGGCGGGAGGAGTGAAAAAGGTTCAAATTAGAACATCTCCACCATTATGTCATGTGTGATTTAGACATGTGTATGGTGAGAAGTAATAACAGAACCAACGAGCAACCTTTATTCTGTTTATTCACTGACTCTGAGAAGCTCTCCCTCTGTTTATATACCAGCTACCAGCATGCCAATGTGTGTGGGTGGTAGGCGGAGCCGGAAGCATGGGACTTCCGGTGCCTATGAGTCTAATCTGACTCCGCACTTTTGTAATATCACATATACAGCACATTTACATCTGAAACAGAAATATTAATACAAATAACCAAAAACAGAAGTACGTGATATAACAAGATTATAATATTTTAGTCTCGCGGATTGGAAAATTGTGCACCCCTAGTGGGAGTGACAATTGATTGTACTCGCCTAATAACTGGAAGCTTTTACTTTGAGGATACTATTGAGGATACTGTTTGTACAGTGTGTTATAGCATAGGTGTGTCCCATGGAGCCATCATGCTTATCTGAAACAGTTATCATAACCAGTGTAAAGCCCTGGACAATGAGCATCAC
>JAGTTF010005906.1:14907-43181 GCA_019095985.1 Streblospio benedicti
ATGACTTGAGCTTTTAGAGCTCACTTCTCTTTCAGACACTGGTCGGGCAGTTTAGGGCTGGCAACCTTTCCTCTGTTACGGGGAAAGGCTCTCAATCTTCATCCTCACAGTCGCATCACCTCACGCCGTGTGTGTGTCAGTTATTCTTGCTTATACGTGGTACGTGTCAGCATCAGTGCGAAGTCCCTTTGTGTAGACAGGGCCCTTCGTGAAACCTGGTGGGATCACTGGCCATAGAGGGTTGCCATGTAAAAGTAGAAGCTACTGTCGCATCATAGTAGTGAATGAGGTCTCTTCTTAAACAACACAACAACGGGAAGTACGCGGGGTTGGTGATAAGCCCGGCTGCATCGAGTGGGTTTGCTCCACGTGAAGTAGGCTTGCATCAACGAGGTCGCGGGTGCGGACGCAGCACGCCCGGCGTGTCGGCGGCCCAAGCCCCTATAAAATTTGTTCACACAACCTTCGCCCAATGATGGTATAATCCACTTTCACCCTTTTTCCTTCAACATTGATTTCATAACACGTCTTCTTACAGCAAGTTCATCAGTCAATTTTTTTCAATTCAGATCATTAAACATTTTTGTAATTAAAAGAAAATAGTTCTTTTCCTTGTTCATCCGAAAATTCAAAGAAGCTTCAGTCAGACGTTTTTCATCTCGGTAATTGTTATAAATATTTTACTGTTGATAGACCATATATCCAAAGTATTTATTGATAAATTCTGTTTACTAATCACAATAAGACTACAAAATGATTCCCATTCATTAACTGTTAATTCAAATGACTCAAAACTATTGTTCATTATAACACCTGTAGTAGTGTATTTTAGTGATACAGCCAAAAAGTGACAAAAGCTTACATCGGGCGTGAATTTGACAGTTTGTGAATATATAAGCTGTGCATAGCCTTTATCATCACGTTCGCTTTCAAGATTTAAACTTGCGTTAACATCAATTTGGAGAAAAGAGCTCGTCGTGAAATACTTTTTAAAAAACTGAAATTATAACTATGGTAATTCAGTGATGGAATAACCACTTTGTATTAGTTATTTTAGAATGTAAAATTTTACATAGATTTTAAAAAAAAATAAAACAGAGTTCTAAAACAGTGTATTAATACGATATTTGTAGTATAAGAGATCAAATTAATGAAACAAATATAAATGTGTATATGACTAATTACGTAACAAGCACTTTTCATGTAAGAAAACGACAAAGTTTGATTCCTATAAGTTATGTTTTTGATGACGAATAAATTTTTAAATCGACTACATTGCGTGATTATATGTCAATCGTTTCTTAAATTGTATCAGTTCGCAGATACTAACGATTGTTAAGAACAAATTCGACTATGATTTTTTTTTCAAACTCGATTCATAACGCTAATTGTCAATCATTAAAACCTGATGATATTTGATTCATTAATTTTAATATCGTAATTGTAGTTACTACATCTTATCTATAATTTAACTGAACTAGACAAATTTGTTATAACAGTCGAAATTATGTGTAATGCATGTGAGTCATCTTTGATGACTCAGAAATATTGAGCACAAATACGGTCATTCAAAGCTGCTCTTGCTTTTTAGTCACACAAATCTAAAGGCATTAGCTTGGATAGTCATGAAGTGAAAAAGGATAAGATGAACAAAACGACATTTTTGTTACTTACGAACCACATTTTTAATTACACAATATCGGAGTGTTTGCTGTTATTCCACATTTGATCTTGGTGGTAGTGGTAGTGGTGGTGGTGGTGGTGGTGGTGGTGGTGGTGGTGGTGGCGGCGGCGGCGGCGGGGCGGTGGCAGCGGGCGGTGGTGCCGGTGGCGATGGTGATGGTGGTGGTGGTGGTTGTTGTTGTTGTTGGTGGTGGTGGTGGAGGAGTAGGAGTATGAGTAGGCGTAGGAGTAGGAGTAGGAGTAGGAGTAGGAGTAGGAGCAGTAGCAGTAGCAGTAGCAACAGCAGCAGCAGCAGCAGCAGCAGCAGCAGCAGCAGGTGGCGGTGGCGGCAGCGGCAGCGGTGGTGGTATAATAATACTAGAGCTTTCGCTTTGCTTGTGAAAGGTCTCGGGTTCAATCCCCGACATCTCCACCACTGTGATGATTCATGAACACATACTACACTATAACTATTACTATTTATTATACTACAACCAAACCACCTACGTCCCCTCACTCTTGCTTATATATAGGGGCCGCCGTGCTCCTCACAGCCTATGAGTAGACTGAGTGGTTATCAGTTATCTAAATCCTAGTATTACTATATGACACTGTCCTGTTATCACTTATAAGATTTTACTCAATTGAATTACTCTTTACCAAATTTATGATTTGCTTAATGTATTATTACCATTATTTTCCATAGTTAAACTTGATATATGTTTTTCAAACGTTTGTCAAATTTGGTCAAATCAATAAGGATTTTGTATGTTCAAATAACTTGTGTCAATTTACAAACCACCTTACTTCATACACATGTATTATAATTATGTCATCTATTATTACATTTGTGTTGCATGCTTTTGTTATCACCAAAACATGTATTTACTTATTGTAAACTTCTTTTTATGTTTTAATTTTTTTCCAGCTCATCTCTTTAGATAGTTTCTCATAATGCAATCTTAAGTTCATGCATCACCATCACTATATAATGTAAACACACTACCACCATTCTTTAAAGACAAGAAGGTAGTGCAGCAGTGATTCATGGATCCTTCATGGACTCATGAGCCACCGCCGCACGTATACGTGTAAAAGCCCTGGGGGAGGGCACTAAGCTAGACACAAGACATTTGATATCTTGGGTGAAATGTGCTAGAATTTTGCAAAAAACATAAGGATTGAATTGCCGATTTTCCAATATGTGTGACAAAAGTTACATTTAGGCAGCCTTTGTATGGGAGAATCTGTCAATCCAATTTCGAGGACTTATCTATATTAAGCTAGATTAGGACGTTTCTCACAATGGAAGCTTCTGAGAATATTGTTCATGCCTTCATCAGTTCTTGCCATGATAATCAAAATTCACTTCTTTATGTTTTACCCGATTGTCAAATCCAACATATACAGTGTGTTCATAACACTGTTGCACGGATCCTGACTCTAATGAAAAAAGCATGAACATATAACTCATGTTTTTAAAAGCCTTCACTGGCTCCCTGTCAAACAATGCATAATTTTCAAGATTCTAACACTTACTTTCAAATGCCGTACTGGACTTGCACCATATTACCTGTCTGAGCTCTTACAACCACACTCACCGCCTAGATTACTGCAGTCATCAAATAACTGATTGCTTTAAGAATTTAGATCAACAACCAAGTCTTATGGTGATAGAGCATTTAAAACAGCAGCATCTAAATTATGGAATAAACTTCCACTGTCCATTCGACAATCTAAAACTCTTGTATCCTGTAAATCCCAACTAAAGCACCATTTGTTTAAGGAGGCCTACAAGAGTAAATGAACATTTAGTGGAATTTACCCTTTATAAATTGTATTGTATTTTATCTATTGATGCCAATTAGCCATGTCCCTGGGTGTGTTAATTATATGTCCAGCTCTTTATATGTAAGATTTTGATAGGTGTTCCCTCTCGCAGCAAGCATTTGATATGAGAGTAACATTAGATATATTACAATACCTGCATACACAGATGCTGTTATTGCAGAAATACATATATGTAGCAAAAAATAATACAAGGTTAACCACATGATCATAGAAGCCAAATAGTACACTACATGAATAGTCATTCCATTCCTTGAATATTATTTAGGATTTATATTAGGACAATATTATTTATTTTATTTGAATTTTGCTATCGTAGATTTTATAACAGAAAGTGCAAATACAGCACATTTGCTTATGTTGGGTTTATAAATCAAGACTTGTTGCTGTATAAAATCAAATTATAGAATTTTGAGGTACATTGTGACTAACATGTAACATTATACTTTCAAATTTCAATATGTATATTTTAATAGGGGAATATGATTCATTAGGAAGTTTTGCTACTCCATGTGTTTTTCAAGTTATTGTGGGATGGCATGTGAAACATTTCTAGATCATGTGGGTTCATTGAGGATAAATCTTTATTTTTGAAATATTGAAATATTCTAGAGCAGATCTCTCTTAAATGAATGATGAGCATATTTACTTTTTGTCATGTCAAGTCAATGTTAAGGGATTTTGACAAATGCATGATATGGAAAGTACCATTGTAAAGTCTTGTGTGCACACTATGGATAACTCTTGTTTTTTTTCAATACTGCGACCATTTAAAGCGTGTTTCCCAAATCTTAAATGAAAGAAGACCATATTTACTCCGCTCGTTCCAATATTCAAATGATTTGGATAAATGTATAACATGTAAAAGCAACATCATATAATCTAGTGGGTGCATTATGGATAAATATTGATTTCTTAAATGATTGGAATGTTTGGAGGGTGTATCCCAATCTTCAAAGAGATGATAAGCATTTTTTAACTCGTCCATGAAAATTTTCATGCTTTTCAGAAAAAAATCACACACTTGGCTCTGAAATCCCCCTACTATATTGCTTGTTTTGCTTTGCATACACTATAATGATTAGTTGAACACACCTTCATGCATGCGTGGCTCGGATAAGCTAACCCCTTTAGGGACACATCTAGCCATGTGCCGAGGTCTGGTCTGTTGCTGCTAGCTGTTGCAAAGTCCCCTCCCACTGTTGAGTCCGTCAATCTGGTGCCTGGGAAAGGCCCCTTTTGAGCCTGTACCCTGTAGTGTGGGCCACCCATCTAATAATAATATATACAGTTATGTAATTTCGTGGGAATTTCATATAGATTTTTGGAAACATTGTTTTTATGATAGTTTGTGGTGCATTATTGCAGAAAAGTGATGTTTCCATTTTTCTAAGTCATCTTCGATATTTGGCGGCCATTTTAAAAATGGCTGCTGCTACTATAATAAAGAGAGATTATTTATCATCCATTCCACCTCAGAAATACTTTAAAATGATGGTTCTAGTATTTTTTGGTATGTTTCAAGTTTGCACGCCAGTGCCTGCCCCATTATTAGTATATGTACTGTTGACACCGGAAGTTTGAATCACCGAAATTTTTCTACTTTGGAGCCGGCTTATCCTTATTATTTCAATGGTGCCACGCCCACTTCCACAAAGACCCGTTACGGGAAAATGACTGACGGGCTAGTCCCTTTTAACAACGTAAACATGGACACGAGAACACCCATTTTCCCACCCGCTTCAAATACGAAATCATGTTTTACTGATAATAATCAATTATCTTGGTGATAGTTTGAATGGTTTCCTTAATATATTTTTATTATCTGTTGAATGCGATACAAATAAGTGTTTAGATCACTATGTTTCTGTCGAACTGAACTAATAAAAATCACTCAAACGTGGAAGTCGGATTGACTAGTCTAGACTAGTGTGTGCCGTAGCTGTCAAAAAGCGGCCTTTTTTTTTTTGCCAAATATAATGAGCTGAAAGTGTGAAAATAAGAATCTGCATCGAATTTTATATCTCCTATGCATGTGACTATGATAATTTTGGACTTGTCAATAACACTGTGTGGATAAACCAAAATGCGATTGTTGATGGTAGATCTAGGTAGGTGTCAAAAAGTAGGTTGCACTGTCAGACTGACTTCACAAAAAAAACGGGATTGGAAAATCAATATGGCACTTGGCTTAAGTATTGCAAAGCCAAAGTACTAGTAGTATTAGTATTAGAAGTGGTACTGCTTTTGTTTTCAATGTCGTGTTTTGATAAAAATTCAAATACTCTAACATATATGTTTGTCTAATGACAGTGGACTCTATATGACAATGTGGAGAATGTTGTGCATCGTGAGGATGGATAGACTGTGTCTGTGTGATCTCATTAGCAAATTGTGCATTTTCATAATGTTTTGATTGTAATATATATAAACACCCTCCCGGACCCAGGACCCAGACGTGGTATTAAAAGCCAAATATTAGCCTGCTAAAGGTTTCACTTCAAAACCTAGATCTACGCATATGATAACATTGACAGTTTGTATGAATGGACAGGTGATTGAATCATTCGTGAATGAAGTTTGATAAGATTGGTAGTGTGTCAGCAAAAATAAACAAGGCAAACTCAATCATGAGAGTGATAAGATTAAAGAAATAGATGCGGTCGCCAGTGTCTCGACATACGTCAGTCTCGTCATGTCACTAAAATGTACATGTGACTAGACTCTGACATCTAGATCTATTTGCTTACCTACAACAATGTTCATGAAGAAAGCTTTCTAGTATTATGTAAGGCACTTGTTAGACCTCATCTTAAATATGCCGACCAAGTCTGGGCTCCATACCCCAAGAAAGATATTGAGACATTAGAGAATATGCAATGGAGGGCAACCAAGCTAATTCCTGGATACAAACAACTAGATTATGAGCAGAGACCAACACTAGGCTATTGTAGACATGATAGAATTATAAAAACATACTGGCTGGAAAATACTAGTTTCAACAACGATCTGATGACAGAGGCCTAATATTAGAAAGATATGGGTAGACCTGAACTCTGTACCACATGAGAAAGATTTTAGTTTGATATTAAATAACCAGCTAAAGTTTGATTGCGGCATTGAGATTCATAGATCAAGATCAAGAAGAGGATCACAGTCAAGATTATGTTGATTTTGTAAGTGTATAGATTTATTTTGATACAATACTGTCAAATTAGTATGCAAGTTTTTGCCTGCAATATTCTGTAAAATATAGAAAAGTATTAAGCATAATTTGAATCAATTTACATTGTACTTTTCATGTTAATTTTGTCATTCATGGCTATCAGATTTTGCGATTTTCATCTATGAATAATTTTGTGACTATTTTATTTTTGTCCATCCTGGACCTACTTTACATAGGCTATAAATGTTTGCTGACTATCTAAATCTGCATTTTTACACCTACCCACGAAATTCGCGTATTAAACCGTGCGCAAACATTTCCAGTTATACAGTAATATAAATGTTACATTTAGATAAATATTTGTGAAAATAAATATTGTTAATACTGTAAAGCGAGAATGTTTTTGGAAAAGTAAAGTGTGTAAATTTGAACTATGAATATTATAGGTTGTGTTAGTTTCAGTAATTCCTATGTGTGCAATCGAATGTAAAAAAGTTCAGCAAAACTTAATTTTGTGATTACCACCATTACCACCATTCTGATCTATTTCAGACTTATGGGTCTAGTCCTAAAAATAATAGCTGCTGCACGCGTTTTTGTTTGTAAACAATGTTACTACGGGTTCAGCAATCAACATAGTTCCTTAAACTTAGAAATATTGACTATATATGGTGTATGGCGGTTGCTTGTGCAGTAATTTGGGACATACTTGAGAGAGGGTGCACTTTTGTACCTGCTTGCAAATTTTCAAGCAGATTCATAGAGTTTAATTTGGAGAAAAGGGTGTGAGTGACTGGTGGTGTTTGTTGAGAAACCACCATTGTTGGGCTTTCTGCAGGTGACGAAAAATAGGTACTTTTGTTGCAAATCAATTTAAAAGAAATCCACACACACAAGGTTGTCAATTTTTTAATATGTTGGACACACTGCAAATTCATGCTAGTGTGTATTGAAACGCTATAGATATGAAGGATTTGAGGCCAAATGAGGCCAGTTTTGCTGTCTGGTGTAAACTTTATGATAACTAAATCACCTCCAGTCAGATTTCCATGGCAACCAAGTATTGTGTGGACTAAAAATGTATGTTTTGCATGGAATTTAATTGAATCTGCATCTCTTTTCTAATAAAAACACATACAGCTTCTCTATGTTTATCAAAAACTGAATGAGACATGAGATTTCAAAAAGGGCACACTTTGGTAGCTGCACACAGCAATGGCAAATCAGAAAATCCCCAATCATTCTAGGACTAGACCCTTATTCAATTGCTTCAACGTAGTGTAAAACATATTCTCGTGGATGGAGGACGATTCACCATGAGATGGACAGATAATATTTTGCTCAAATATTTAGTGATAAGGCATATAAATTGATATACCATGCTTAAGTGTGTATCTGCTTGTAAATTTCATCTCAATACTTCATTTCAATATTTGGTTATAGTATTCGTAGATCATAAAAACTGATAGCAATATACTTATGACACTATATCAACATTTTGTCAGGTTGTGGATGCTTAGGTGAGAGTTTTTGTCATAGCCTAGTTTTATTGTTTACTCTCAAATTCAGTCATACATGATAGTATCTTTAAACAGAATTGAATGTGTAAATGTGTACTTTCATTTGTTATTTTTCATTTATTTGAAAGCATTGTTATCTATGAATAAATACACCAAATAGTAGTACATTTTTGTTTGAACTGTTTTATATTTCATCATTCACAGGGCCACACTACGTTCCCAAAACCAGCATCAAGAGTAACTTCATGATCAGAATAATAATAAAAAAAAAAGAAAGAAAAAAAATCAGCGAGAATAAAGCTCCTAAAAAATTGACACAGCACCCATGTTTCTCAAATTTCACCTCTAACAATTTGAGAAATACCCCCACATATTATATGTTCTAGAGTATTTTGATGGCAAAGTTGGGCTAAAATGTGTATTGTGCAAGTGTTCATGAAATCCGGCACACCTTTGCAAGTGACTGCGCCGTGTATTCTAGGATATTTTGTCATTAAACGAACACTTATTTTTTCTATAATTCTGTGGTCTGTTGCTAGCTGTGGCTGGTGTTAGGGTTTGTCTATTTATAAAAAAGAGGGTATTAGTCAGGAGCGCGCACACACACACCTACATGTAGCTCACCCAAGTTATTAGTAACTCAATTTCTGCCACCTTTCTTAGGTACTGCCTATTCATACAAAACGATCCATCTCCTGCAGTGTGTGGTTAATAGCTGACAATTCATACAATGATATGACATCTTTTATATCTACATCACGGGAAGATATTGCAATGATGAGAAGCTGTGCTACTAGTGAGGACGACTGTTTGAGAACAATTTCCTCTGCTCCAACTTTTGCTTTAATCGGCTTGGCCCCGTCGGTCCATCCAATGACTTTCAATTTAGACATTTTGTCCCAAAGATTTGAAGGTCCAGATATTCTTTCTTTAACAAACTTTTCATATGCAATTCTACCACGATTTTCAGTGTCTAATATGTTCTCAGTAACAGCTTGAGGCATTATAATGTTGCTTGTCGAGTGAACAAGTTTCTCTTCTGTCCCATCCTCATTTTCTACGGTATTGAACATATTATTTTTAGAGAGGACCTCTTTGAGTTTCTTAATGTTTGCCTCTTGACATTGTACTTTTTGATCATTCAAGTCCTGATGGTGCATTTTTGTTGGACATTCCACGTTTAATATTTGTTCTATTTGTTGAGACACAATTGCCATAACAGGACTGCTCAAACAATACCGCAGTAACGACTCTGGGTGAGTTCTTATTCCAGCCATACCTCCAGCTCCTTTGTCTACTTTATTCTGATGTTCCTGTGCCTGGTCAACTCCAATGGCAGTGAAAGGAACTGGACTAATTTTGCACCACAAAACCACCATCTACAAAGTATTGCCATTCCTCTGGATTTGTTTGCTGTAAACTGTACATTCTTATAAGAAATTCTGGAATGTGCATTGCATATTCTAATCTATTAAATGAAAACAATTAGATGCACATTTCTTCAAAAGAGGACAGATGTAATGCCTAGTCTCGTTGGCGTGTGCTCCTTAAGAATTGAAGAAGAATTTCCACTTGATGCTTGTACATCTTTATCCATTTATACATTGTACGGTTTCCATTTGATGCATCAAATTCCTTTATCATTTGGTCAAGATTTGAAAAAACTCATCTTTATCTACTAATTCCTGGTGAGCCTCAGATATACCTATTTCCCCTTAACAGCACTTCCAAGGTTTTTAAGATTATGTTTCACAGCAACAAGAGTTTCAGGTTATCTTTCAAAGAATGCATCCCACCACAAATCACTCAATGCCTCAAGAGTAATGATATGACATTCAATTGCTCGCTTGTAGTGCTTACCATTTAATATTTGAATTGCTGTGACATTGCTGTATATATTTGCTTCTACCCATGCAGTATCTAAGCCTCTGCCTTTGTGATATTACAAAAGTGCTGAGTCAGATTAGACTTATAGGCATCGCCGGAAGTCCCATGCTTCCGGCTCCGCCTACCAACCACACACATTGGTATGCTGGTAGCTAGTATATAAGCAAGGAAAAGCTTCTCAGAAGTTAGGGAATAAACAGAATAAAGATTGCTCGTTGGTTCTGGTATTACTTCTCTCACCATACACGTGTCTAAATCACACATGACATAATGGTGGAGATGTTCTAATTTGAACTGTTTTCTCCTCCCACCCGCCCATGAATAGACCGACTTCCACCCCCAAGACCACTGATAACCAACTCCTCCCACCAGCCCCGACCTCCCCCATATATTCATCTGCAAGTGATAGTGGATTTTTCACACCTTTCGCATCCCCAACGGAGCCTACAACACGCCTTCCAATCCCCCCGATAGTACACTCACCGAGGACACATTAGATTCCACAGTCACCTTTTAACCCCAAACATCTGCCCCTGCCAAACATGACTACCAATGCGAACATGCGTTCCCCCAGGGCCACAACCATTTGGATGATAATCATGGCCAATCTTATGCTGCAGCTGACCATGGCCCAATACGCCCACAGAGAATCTGCCGGTGTACTATTCATGGAACAAACTCACACAATACGCAAGCTTTTACACTGACTAACTTTTGCTTTAAAAAATCCCACAATTCCCACAAGATAACGCGCCTTGCCAAGACCATTACGCATGTGCACTATTGCCACATTTCATTTTATGGAACATGAATGTAAAACCCTGGCCTCATTCCACTCTGAGAATCATTTATCTCTTTAATTTAATACGCCAGTACAACTCGAAATAGACCTGCTAAATGGAGACCTATCAGCACTGGCCATTCAAACCCTTTTAAAAGGGCGCTACTAGACATTTCTAGTTTCCTAGGAAGTCTATCAAGTTTAATGGATAACTTAACCACCGCCAGGGTATCTGCTATGAGAGATCACATGGATCTCCAGATGACAACCTCTTTTGATAGTCAGGTCCCACAATCAGCTTATTACCACCACCCAGAGGCTGATACAACAAGTATACACAATGTCAAACGCCCTAATGGACCTTAAAATTTTTAGGGACCAAATTCAGCTACTATTACAAGGCCGTCTACCACACAAGTTGGTAACGTTAGCGACCATAGACTCAGCAATCAAAAGACTCAGTTCATCCTTGGAAAAACACAATCTGTCCCCCCTGCCCGCCAAAAATAACAACCGCTACTTCTATAACTACGCACATGCCATAGGATATATAGCACGAGATGCCCTAATAATGACCATAGAAATACCTGTATTCGCCCCGGAACAGGTAATTAATGTACATAAAATAACAGCCTACCCAGTGCCCCTGCACACACGGTCCGGAAATGACCCCGATAACACGTCCTTGCTTAAAGTGGACAAAGCATTCATAGCATTCTCACGTGATAAACACACGTTTGGATATCTCTCACAAGCAGAATATTCTGCGTGTGAAAGAATGAATTTCGTTTGCCCATACCCATCGTTCATGTACAGCCATAAAACGATGGATTGCATATTTAATATTATGGTCAACCATAATATTCTGCCCACATGTGAGTTTGTGGCAAAAACAACAACCCCCTACCCAAACATACTGCAGGTGGATTATTCCAAATATTTGCTTCAAAATATGGAGAGCCCAGTCAGAGTTACTTGTGAGAACAAAGCTAACTCTTTTCACAAAATAAATTCACATGTTATTCTGTCCCTGTCATGTGGCTGCTCACTGCATAATGCCGCGGCCTCCATCATTCCCCACCCAGAAAAATACAACAACTTATCACAATCAGTCCAGCTAAATTATCCCATTAACATCGCCCAATTCCGCACAATAAAAATACCGGAACTAACACATAATGTTACAAACGCGAGACAGGTCGTTCATAGCGAGCCGAAGCTTTATGATTCCATAAAAGATAATAAGTGACCGGACCAGTTTCCGTAGGTGTTGAACTTGTCAGTTCAAGAGCGATGTTACAGTTTGATTTTTCGTACTCTACATGGTACAGTCGTAGCCAGCGGATCAATCCCCTTTTTTGATAATAAGTCCCTTTGTAATGTTCGTTTTTGTTTTTTATCACGGGATCCATTATCACGGGATCCACATTTTTAGCAAGTTTATTCGTTTGGCGTCCTGTCATTGTTTATGTTTAATGTTTTATATCTTACAGGCGTTTATACAACGAAACCCAGGTGGATGGGGAGCTTAATGTGATCCGTTTCAGGTGTTCGGCGCAACTTCCGCGAGAATGATTGTTATCAGCGGACCTCTACCAAGTTCAGCAGAAGCAGCGTCGCCAGCGGACTTAACCGCGAGGGCGTCGCACGCGAGGAGTTACGTTGGCCGCGGAAGTACCCGCAGGTCATCGCAGCGAGGGCGACGAAGGATATGTCCGGGCACACGCCGTGTGCTCTCGCGAAGTGGAACCCGTCGCAGCCAGAAGCCCGCGCATCTACACACTTTTTGGATACTGTTTATATTTTGTATGTAAGTTTCCATGTGAATGCTTCACGCCCTTAAAAGCGGAGTGTTCCAGTCCCATGGAATCTGGGGGAGTGTGTAACAAAATAGATCTCTCGTAAGTCATCCAGTGTTCAGGAATGACAGCATTCCTGTAGTTTAAAGTAGGTTGTAATATATATATAAGTTGCACTGGACTAAGTTAGTTCCCCTTCGTTACACACACCTTGTAAGGACTTGTTCTCTTTACTATGGCCACTGTAGGATTAGTGAACCAGTACACTTAAGTACTGGGTTAAGAGACATTAGGTCTCAGTTCTATCCTAGACGCTGTACGGGCAGCAAGGTAGGGCTCGGCAACCTATTCTCGATGAGAATAGGCCCTTAAGAAACATCTTCCTTCTGAGCATCAGCCGGTGGCTGACGCTCGTGAACCACCAGGTCCTGTGTGGCACGGACGTGGGGACGCCTACGCACGTGTGCGTGTCAGCATCAGTGCGAAGTCCTCCCCGTCACGGGAGGCCTTTCGTGAGGCCTGAGGCAGACACCGAGGGCACGCCCAACCGGGTGTGACAGAACATAGGAGGACCGAAGAAGAGGTCACAAGAAGTCAGGAGAGTTGGTAACAAGTTTGGCCGGGTCACGCGCAAGGCCCATCCCATGGGTGGCGAGAAGCCTCACCTGGGAGGAGCCTAATTTGTTTACATTGGATAATTTCTATAACAACTGCCATGGTACATAGCTTCTGCTGCAACTAAAAGTGACTGCTAAAATGTCAGATTCATTTCGGGAAATAGCAATATCCCTGACCTTTTCTGATCACCACACAACTAAACACATGTTGAAAGTTTTCGGCTGTTTGATTGTTTTTTGAACCTTTTCTCTGAGTTTCGGTTTGAACCTTTTCTCTTCGTCTTTTTTTGAATGGGAGGTTCACTTTGTGAACTCTCTACAGGAGATGCAAGACATTGATCAAGAGTGCGCTTCAATGTAAACTGACTGCGACAGTTTCTATGATAGTGTACGGATGGAATTTCATTGCTTTTGAGATCATTAGGTAAACACAAAATATCATGATTACCCCTGATTTGTGCAGCCTTTAAGAGACTGATCCATGACTGGATGTTTTTGGGGAAACCAAGTTGCTATCGACCTCCTTACATATAATACAAGTATTAGTATTCAAAACACTTTTTTTTTGACAGTTTGTTTAAGAAAAAGGAATATAATCAGACATACTTAGATAACCGTATATTAAATACACAAAATCATACGTAAAAAAATTTAAAAAAATGGAGATCGTATTTCTCAATCAAAACAAATCGATGCTGAAACCCAACAGACACAATATGCAAATAACCAAGATCTGAATTTGTAGAACATCAAGAGCCAATCAATGCAATATCAATGAAACGAGACACAAATCAAAGAGACCAAAAGTAAAAAAACATATTTCTCAATTCAAATGAATTGATACTGAAACCCAAGTAACACAATATGCAAACAACCACGATATGAAATCGTAGAACATCAAGAGCCAACCAATGCAATATCAATGAAACAGACACAACTCAAGAGACCAAACGCCAAAGTATCAAAAATTGAACATGAGATTGAAATATTGATAATGGAAAAAATATCATATTCAAGACTTTCATACTTCGTAAATATCTATTTGTCTTACACTTCCATTCTCGTGTATGGAAAATTCAAAATATGAAAAGAAATCACAAAAGTACTCTAATTACAACCAAAAGATTATGTTTATACAGTGTTTATTCCATAAACCTTCCCATATGCTACGGATTAAATGACATTCAAATTTATACATCATGCAAACAGAATAATCATCAGTACTTCACATGATGGAAAGTACTATATTTCTCCAACAATGCACAGTATGTGATTCAATAACTAAGAATATGAAACTCATATCAGTGAAATGTGGACCCTTTGAAGGGTCATGGTACACATTTTCAACTACACAATTTCTATATTTATATTCAACATACAGGGTTGTCTTAGGCATTTTCGTAATCCTAGAAAGCACGATGTTGTTCAGGTGTGAAAATATGTATCAAGATATTCAATTTATAGCCTCCAAAGCAAATGATATCAACAAAATTGAAGGGTAATGTCAGTGCTTTTTCTACAGTAGCACCCAAACAATACTCTTCACTTTATTAACTACAAAAGTCATTTCTAAATTCAAAGTATAAAGAAATAAGTTATATCACAATAAAGGGCATTACCTTAGCTTCACAATGATATATGGCAACATAGATAACACTTTATGATAAGTTCATAATTGAGCAACAACTTTATTGATGACATTCGCAATGCCAGTCTACATTTGAAGTAACAACGAGGCACACTGTATAGTGGTTATGTTTGAGTGGAATTTACTCATGTTAAGCTGTGAGTTTCGCATTGCTATCACACACCATTGGAAAGCTGAGACTCTAAGCTTTCCAATGGTATGTGAAATCTTTTTCCGCCCTCTGATGGTACCAAATTTTGTAGTGGGGTTCTTATATTATCAATTTTTCATAATGTATAATTGCTTCGTATGTTTAGAGCTTGGAGTATGTCTGTCAAGTAGGAGGGAGCATCACCACGTATTTTGTAAAACATAATAAGTGTGGCAATCTCAATGCACTTGCTCATTGAAGAAGCACCATATTCAGTCTTGACATTTGTAATATTTGATCTTGCTGTTGCTCCAGTGACCAAGTGCATAGCATCTACATGGATAGATTCTAACTTTAACTATATCCCAATCATAGGCTCCACCCCACACAACAGCTGCATACTCCATTGTGGGTAGAACAAAGCTCTCATACATAGTTTAAAGTGTTTTACGGTCAACTTTCATTTCCAAAGGGATCATTAGATTGAGCCTTTTTCTGGCTTTCAGAGATATATCATTTATGTGGTCTTTCCAACTTAGATTATCAGAAAAAGGCAGACCCAAATACATAAGGGTAGATACTTCTTCAATGTATTTCACTTTTAATTTCACATAAGGATTCAGATATGAATCTCTTTTGTTGCTAATAGTCAGTGCTTTGTTTTGTTTGGCGAAAAGTGGACAAGCCATCTTTCTGACCAGGTAGCAATAGAAACAAGATCCTCATTCAATGCATTAGCTATTTCTTCCCTATTGTTTACTTCTATGAACAACCAGGTATCGTCAGAAAACAATCGAAAATGCCATGCCTTACTACATGTGTGACATCATCCATATATATTAAAAATAAAAGTTGCCCTCGTACAGACCCCCTGTGGCACTCCGGCATCTGTATGACCCCATTCAGAGGTTTGGCCATTTACTACAACTCTCTGCCTTCTTTAAGAAAGATAGTCAGAGAACCAGTCAAGGGATTTCTTGAATTCCACTTTTTCTAAGTTTGGCTAGTAGGCCTTTCCTCCACACTTTATCAAATGCTTTTGATATCAAGAAGACACCTCTTATCTCCTTTCCTCGATCCGCAGCTGTACAGAATGAGTTGTACACTTCAAGTAATTGTGTTATAGTGGATCTGCCTGGCAAAAATCCAGATTGATAGAGATAATAAAATTGTCTTTAAAGAAATTAAAGACATATTTAAACACAATTCTTTCAAGTATCTTTGCCACTACACTCAAGAGTGAAACAGGTCTGTAGTTAGTTACTATGGACTTACATTCTTTCTAATATATTGGTACTACATTAGCTTTTTCCCAAATTAATGATACCTTATAAAGACTTAGTGACATTAAATTCGATGTAATGCCTTAATTAACATTTCACCTCCTTCCTTAATGAACCTAGGAGATATTTCTTCTGGTCCAAATGATTTTGACTCATCCAATGATACAACTTGATCCTTTACATCATCCAAGCTTATATTATGTGTTTAGATGATCCAACTCTCCATTATTGACCACCATATCATATATTTATCATATTTTTCTTGACCAGTGTCATAAAAAAATTTGATGACTCTAAGAAGAAATCATTGAAAGCTTGAGCTTTAAACTTATCATCAGCAATAATTTCATCCCCTAGTTCAATTGGTGGAATCGCTTCAAAATTATCATTATACTTTAACACGTCTTTACCAATAGTCCACCAAGTTTTACTATTCCTACTCTCTGTTATCAAACGTGAGTATTTGGCTTCCTCATGATCCCTCTTTGCATCTAAGATTTGTTGCATATAAATATTTTTTGTCCCCTTATACTGAGCCCAAGCAAATAGTGCGTCAACAATCTTAGATTTCTTAAATAATCGCTGTTTTTTCCTACAGAGTCTACGTAGACTACTATTAAACCATGGTTTGTCACCTGGTCTAATTGTCACTTGCTTATTTGGAATAGTGTCCTTAGCAATTTGGAGTACTTTTCTAGTCCAAAGTTCTGCAGCTGTATCAATTTTATCAGTTTCAAAGCGTTCATCCAAATTGCAACAATTGGTAGCTTCTTTGTATTTACTATAATCAGTGTTAGTTAAGTCCCACGTAGTTCTTTTTGTATATGTGAACATTCGTTTTCCTGAATACAAGCTTTGCCTCCATTGTGCAATGATCATTTGTAGAGACAACATCAGTAACTGGTATAGGTTTTATCATCTGTGGTATATTACTTATAAACTGGTCCAGGCATGTTTTGAGTCTGGTGTAATTCAAGTTGGTCTTTTTACGTGGATTTCAAATCCATTAACGTAAGCAGAATCTGCAATTTGTCTACCTTCAAGCTTAAGTGGATCTGCATTTAGATCACCAGTAAGCAGGATTTTTTTTATTTTTTTATTTTATTTTTGAAGTTGTCAGCTCAGGAAAAAAAAAAACATACTTTAGTATGTTGTCACGGTGAAGAAAAATGACGAAAAATTTATTTACTAAATCTGATTTTAAAAATTTTGATTTTTATGGCGAAAACCTGAAAGATGGAAAGAAATTTATTAAAAATTTAATTAAGGACTGAGAAGATCAAGGATTTCAAGAAAATTTTCAAATCTCTGTGAAAGATGCGATTGGTTCTTCTCTTCATATGGTGCTGAAAAATTTCAAGTAAAAGAGAATAAATACATTGAAACAACGAAACTGAACAAAACACAGTTAACAAGATTTATTCAAGATACAAAGTTGATACAAAGAAAAATAGTTTGCAGAATATACCACAGGAAAAATTCCATTTCACAATGGCATAGACAAAGGAAGTCCAATTCTTAGAAACATCAGTTAATACAAGAAAGAGATCATCTGTAGGGAATTTCTTGACAACTCTTTCAACAAAGCTCGGTTTTGGCTGAAGTTGGAAGTTTTTAAAAGTTGATGACGTAAATTGGAGCCAGTTGGCTAGAAATTTTTTAATGTGAACATCAATGGTGTGTTGCCCCAATGGTGGTCAAGTGAAAGAGTTTGCTCAAGTAAATGGGATTGATGTAGATGTATTTAATGTGGATAGAAAAAAATATCAGGACGTAATTATGAAAAAACAAAGAAGACAAAATAAAAAGATAAAAGACGTTTCCTTGCCATCAGTGCAAACAGCAAAGTGTTTAAGATCTGAACTTTAAACTAAAATTTCTAATGGACAATATATAATTGGTGAAAAATAAAATCCCATCACAATTACCAAAATAATCTACAAAAATGGGCAGCTTGTTCATGAAAGCAAAAGTTTTTGGAAGAAAAATTCCCATGGACATAATACTGCAAAACGAACTGGATAGAGCTGAGGCAGCAGGATATTGCGAGCCAAATATGATGGACAACTATTTTACACTCCTCCTAACATTGAAAATGTTGATCCAAGAATTATACGAATATGGTATTGATGTAGATAACATGTCACCAGAAGAAAGGTGTCTAAAGCTGCTCTCATTGCATATCACAACACATATTAAACAGTGGAGTTGCTTCAAAAGGTCATTACATTAATAAGGAACAGATTGTCAGGAGCTTGTAGAGATGTTTATTCATCAGTTATTCATAGCAGACTGCTGTCCTATTGCTCGGCTCCCACTTATCTATCTTTCCTAGACTTGCCAGTCCTCGCTAGCTGGGCACCTGACGGTGCCTCGGTGAGTCTGCCATTTGGGACTACAATTCCCCACTTAAATTTTGCGAAAGGAGTGTGGAAAGGACTGTTAGCACTATAAAGTCGAGCCCCACCACTCCCTAACTGTGGTCATGACGTCAGCACAGTCGATAAGCGCAATGTGGGCTTTGGGTACGGCCAGGTGCGTTATGACATGGTACGGCGACTTACTGAGCGCCTACATAGGATACAAAGTATTCATGTTTACAAAAAAAATATTACATTTGATACACGCAACTTATTGTGGTGTCCGTACAAATGGCTGGACAAATAATAATATTGGTATGATGGTACAATTAAATGCTGCACAATGGCAGAACGTCTTACATTGGAGGCCGAGTTGACACACTCCCTTGGTGAAGAGTTTCAGCTCCCGTCTTCCTTGTCCACTGCGCAAAAACACGGGACAGTCCTGATCGACGACCAATCTTCCACGTCCACCACATCAAAATGACGCAGGACAGTCTTGTGCTGATTCCGGTGGTCAGGCAGCTATCCCTTGGGTGGGGCCGTCTGGGGTATCCGCCACTTGCAGTTCGCCTGTGGCGTCTGCCCATGCTTTGAATGTGGGTCCCATCCTTGCCCGCGAGGGGACAACCTCTATATGCGCCACCACGGCTTAGTGAGCCATCTAATACGTGAGGTCGCCTGGGCCGCTAATGTGCCCGTGGCGGCGACATGTGGGGGCGCGCAGCTCTGTGGAGGCGTGCAAGTGCCTAAATGAACTGTGCCCTCCTGACGCCAGTGAAGAATATGACTATGTCTATGTGAACGGTTTGGAGGGAGAGAGGCCAGGGCGTGCTGCCCAGCGGGGCCATAACTCCTGAGCACAGCAAAATATACAGCGATCTCCATGCGCGATGGGAAGGATACACTGAGTATCACAGGGACATTCGTAAGATGGGCGTGCACTCCAACCGTTACAGCACGGCTAAGTACAGCAACCTCGCAGAGAAGCAATAATGTTAAACTGGCGTCAGACGTCACTTTCATATGTGTTTGGAGTAGTTTGCTTGGTGGATGTTCAAACGTGGTATGGATAATGCTGCTTATTGAACTAGTCAGTGTACATCGATCATATATTTCTTTTAGTTCTATTATTTATATATTTTATTTTTTTTTGCTATTTTTTATTGTCATTTCAGTTATCGAATAAAGTTATCTACCACACTATGCCTTTGTTTCCCCTCTTTTTATTGTGTGATATCCTTGTTGATTACACTTTTGTGTAAGCAATGACCCATAGATCGGCAATTTTGATGTTTTCATCGATCTGGTTCGGCTGGTGTTGATGAAGGATGTTGGTAACAATTCAGGTAACGCGATATGTACCTCATCTTCACCTATCTTGAGGGTCAGATGGGAACTCCATTTGAATTGATTTGTGGCCAGCACAAATTTTGAACATCGATTTTCTGTGCTTCTGGTACTTTGACAAATGTCATTCTCTGATCAGCCGATATATTTGTGATAAAAAACGACCGTCGTAAGTTCTCCCATGAACATTTTGTAAAATAGAGACAGTTGTTCCAAACAGTGGCGGGGTTCTTGATCTTCTGTATGCTGTGAATTTCCGGCTCCATTTGACTAGTTCGTAGACGACTGCCATGACTATAATGACCATCAAACAGTACGCAGTGTCGCTAAAGTATTCTGTGTCGGTATGGTTGGGTACGTAGTGTATCTCACATCAAATGCATCTGCTCTTTATTCTGCTTCAAACGTCAATCAAACCAGCTTAAGCATGTTTAGGCCCGTCTCCCCCCACGTGCATCACAACCCAAAAACTGCAGCTTTCCTCGGTAAGATACGCGCCTACCTTTCTGCTCCCAAAGCCATATTCATTAAAATGTCATCAATCATTTATGTAACCTCAGGTAACGTACGTCACGTCAAATTTTAAACCCATTAATCAACCCTCGATGCAACGACCATCCTTCAGATGGTTATCAAACGACAATAAAAACTCTCCCATTCATGTAAAATACCTGCACAGCATTTAGGACCGTGGTTAATCAATTCAAAACCCATTAATCAACCGGTGTAAAATGCCGAATTTAGTGGCTATACCATTCTTATAAAAGATACTTCTTGTATTTTTAGCACCAAATTTTTAGACCTCAAGGTTGTTCAATTTAAAAACCGTTAATCGACCAGAGTAAAAAGTGTCTCAAAGAATTGTGCCAGGACAAGGACCATTTCAGATTCAGATCAAGATACAATAACAACACGTGTTATTGACAACGGTTGATTGCCATTGTCTTCAAAAAGAGAAGTAACAGTTATTTGACTAATTCATTAAATTAAGAATTGTGACTAGTTCATTAAATTAAAATTGTCATTTCATTAGATTGTGACCACTCGTGAATGGAAATTCTCTAATAACAACACAAAAAGGCGTAATATACAGTGTGCAACAGCATTTTCGTCTTATCGTCTTAACCTCGAAAGCCTTAAGCTTCTCACGAGGTGAGCCACCCCTCCGTAGATTTTGCAAACTGTACCTCAGTAAATGACTAAACTGTGCAGTATTACCATATCATATAAAAGTAGATATTCAAATCGATTAGATTTAAAAACACAACATCCACGACCTGTGTATTGTAATAAAAACCAATGTATCATGGTTTGAGGACTATTACACCGATATTTTAAATTCAGCCTTAAATACACTCTTCCATACAATAATCCAATATCCGATAATATTACTCTTACAAAGTTAACGAATGATTTGAAATAATTTTTTAAGAACAGAATGTTCAAAATAACAATAATAATGTCAATGTCAAATATTGTAACAGTATAAACCCGCTTAAGGGGACTGTGAACTCTTTAAGGGAAAAATATTCTATTTTCAGCTTTTAATATTTATTATACTGTAAAGTGTGAAGAACAACATGTTTTGAAATGAACCTTTTATCTTTAAAAGTTTTCCCATTACAACCCATTTCGTGAAGACCAACCGGAGTGAAAAACAATGACTCATTCTTTGCAGGCTTATAAGGTTATATGGGCTAAAATCAATTTTACATTTTCAATGTTTTGTATGCTATAAATGATAAAGAACAACATGTTTTTTAAAATTAACCTTTTATCATCAATAGTTTTTCTTATATGATACATTTATAGGCAGCAACTACAATCAAAGTATATTGATTGGTCATGTTTAAACCCCATTTTCTCAAAACTAAGTTTGCATAGTGGATTAATTTTTTCTTTTTATATTTCTCTCTAACCATGAAATCAAATTTTTTCACAAACGTGTATATATTTGAAGATATATGCATTCTGAAGAAAACCTTACTAGGATTTTGATTTTTTATTTCGTTGATGAATTATGAACGTTTTTGAATTGATTTGCCAGAAAATTCTGAAAATAAGTGGTTTTAAAACTTAAAATGCATACAAAATGAAAAATAGGAAAAAAAAAAAAAAAAAATGAGGCAAGGTTTTCTAGATAAATATACAAATTTTGTAACTGAATAGTGATTTCGGTCATGTTGATGTTTTACTATCAGTTATATGGTTCACAGACAAAGTTGTAATTTTTCACTAATTGCTTTATAAAAAAAAATGTTCATCAATCTATACAATTCAAAACATGTTGTGTCATTAGATTAGATAATTCTCTACAAAATAAAGTGTAATTTGTAAGAATTGAAGCAATAATAAGTGAGAAAATCAAAGTTTAATAAAATCGTAAGAAAAAGAGTTCACAGTCCCTTAATTGAAAAAACAGTATGCAGCTCCATTTAATTTTATCTACCTAAGCAACACCTTACCAACTATTGTTAGAAATTAAATCACATTGACATAATTGTGTCTAAACAAATTAAACTTTTGTCAAATGAAGCAATAACATTCATTTTACCATAATGAACTGGTCATCTTACATGTGAGACAAGATTAACAAAGCGAAATCTTCATTGTGTGCGTTCTTAAGACTATGACAATATGTTAAGGCTTACATTTAATCATTTCTATTCGTTTCCTCACATCAATTTCTGGCTCTTGGGGTTTTTAAACTCGTTAACTGTGATCTTTTAGGAGGGGATAGTCACGGAAAGCATGGCAATAAAACAAATACGTAAAATAGATGTTTATAGAAGGCGGTTTCAATGGCAATTCGCGTATAATTCAGCAGGTTTATGCACCTTATAATATTTAGCATTGATATTATTATTGTTATTTTGAACTGTCTGTTCTTCAAAATAATTTCAAAATCATTTGTTAACGTTGTTAGAGTAATATTATAGAATATTGGTTTTATTTTGTGGAAGTATACAACTTCCATCACACAAATATTTGATTAATATCACCTTGCCCAATCTTGGCAAGAGAGTTCAACTTCTCTACATGAGATTTGTAATGTATATATTCGTTTTTACAAAAATCGGGACTCTTATATTACAAAATACCGAATTGATACACCGTTTTCAAAGCTTGGTTTTATTTTAAAAATAACAACGTAAATCCCTTACAGTTTAGAAACAATTAATAAGAAGCGACTATTTCGTCATTGAACTGTGATAGTATACAATGTCGATTTTTAAAATCTATTTCATAACGTTAGCTCAATGTTTCCAAATTCTAATGGTTGTCTAAAAATATGTGGATTCCTTATGTGGTGATTGAGTGAACTAATTATTTTTAAAGCTTAACTATGTCAATAATCGAATTGAAAGCAAATACGTTTAAATTAAACTTGTACACGCTATCATTGATACCAATAATGTTTTAATAAAACTGTGTTTATACAATTTGCGACTGAAAGTGATGATATATTTATTTCATAAATTCACACGTCTAATAACTGTACATGTTTACATGTAAGTGTAAAAATGGGAATAGTTGACATTGATTTTATTGTAGAGATGGTATATATACAATCCAAAGAAAGGCTCGTGTGTGGAACACCATGCCCACCCAAATATTAATCTAGAATAATAAATAAATTTAATACAAAGTGCACTGTTCGATCGAAATTCTCAATCTATGTATTTGTTTTCTTAAAATGGAACTCGTATATTACAAATATTGAATTAATACACTGCTTTAGCATCACTATTTATTATTAGTTTTTAAACCTTTATTACTCGTTTACTTTAAAGAACAAATGGTGTTAAAAGCGAATCATGAAGTATGCTATGATTATAGTTATAACCATGAATAAAAATATTAATTCATAACGGTTCCTCACTTCTTGTTAATTATCGCGTTTGAAAACCGCATTTCTTAATAACGGGTTTTGAAATTGAAGTAGTCTAATATTAATTTTGTCATAAGGTTGGTAAAGCAAGCTTGCAAGCATTGATTTAGGCTAATATTTGTAAGTTTAAAATTAAAAGATTTATTGCTTGTTCTGTCAAACACATTCTTTATTTGCGACTGTTATTTGACTTATTGAGCTAGACGAGCACGGGATATATAAACTGGAACTCAATGTAACAAGACAGTCAATAAATAGAATAAATACAACAACTTCTCTTTCCTTCAAACCCAACATGACATAATGGTGGAGACGTCTTCAAGATTGAACTACTATGAAAAGAAAACTCTACCCCAACGTTTCCAAGTTTGAAAAAGTTTCACCAACTGAATCTCCTATTCAGGACGCATCGTCACACTTTCTACCTTCAGCATCCGCTGACAGTGGTTTCAAAACACCTAAGCCTAAAGCAGTTAGGCCACCCACTCTCTCCCAACCTTTCACCAGCCCGGCGACCTCGCCGTTCACTTCACGCCACACCATCCTCCATCAGACATCAATACCGACGACACGGTTGTTGACTCACAACCGCTTAAAATGGGCGATATTGATGATCTCAAAAACATGATACAGGCGCAACTCGATGCGCAGAAAGATTTGTTATCCAGATTAGATACACTGGAAAAAGAAAAGGCTGAGGCCAATGACACAATTAGACAGTTGGGCACTGCCCTAAAGGACACAGAAGTCAAATTGGACGAAACTAAAGGTCAGTTACAAATAATTCACGATACAACTGCTCACGTAGACAAAACCGAATCTTCAGACCATAAAATCGACAAACTTTGCCAGGTCGTAGATCAATTACTAACTACCAAAACAGAACCACCCCAGCGTACCAATACACGTAGAGGCCCAAACGTGGTATTGCCTCGTTTCGATGGCTCGCTGTACAGCAGCTTTGAAAAGTGGCAAACTGAGCTGGAAACTTATTTCAACTACCTAGATTGGCCAGAGTCTGACCCTCAGAGACATAACATTTTACCGACAATTCTAGATGGTTTTGCCAAGGTAAAATATTTTTCATTACCAACCGAAGCACGTACTTCCTACGTCAACGCCATGGCCCACCTAAAAGGTATATTTTCCATGCAACAAAAACCACTATCCATGCGCAGAAACTATATTAACAAGCGCCAAAAACACCACGAATCAGTGCGTGAGTTTAGCGCTGACATCCTACAGTGGTTTTCAGAATGTCAACCACACTTGGAAACACAAATAGACGTTTTTTGCAATAATTTACTACCCGAAATTGCAGCTGAGATTAAAGATGATGAGTATAACAGTATTAATCAATTGGTAGCTTGCGCCGAGAAAGCTGAGAATAGGCGGCAGCTTCAATTAATGCCATGAAAGGGCGCGACAGCAGACGGCATCAGTCGAGGGGGAGGCGCAATGACCGGCGACGGTACGACCGTAGCCAATCTCGCGGCAGGTATAACAGCCAATCACGCGGCCGATATGACCGATGCAGCCAATCACGCGGCGACTACCGCTCTCAGTCGCGTGGCGACAGGTCACAATCAAATTTTAAACGGGACAACACCTATGATAACCGTTCTCGCCACAATTCAAGGTACAGATCACAGTCTCGAAACAGACAGGGCAAGAAATATAGTGACGATAGATTAACAAAGACAAACCAAGACAACAAAATCAAGTCGACAAAGTGAGTGACAAGAATAATTCCCACGAACATTTAAACTAATTGCTGCGTCGCCCCAATCATCAAATCACCACTCATCATCTCATTCACATTACTTCAATAGTTTAGATCAAACCCATGAGTCGTCGTCTCATTCACATTCGTCACAACGTTCGCATAATACTCATAAAACATCCACGGCAGCACACCCAAGTGCCATTCCCTCACTAAATGCGATCTCCCATACCAATACCCTTGATGTTAATTTTTTCAAAGATTCTACCGTGGACATTTTCTTCAAATCAGTTAATAGACATGTCACAGCTTTAATCGACACGGGCGCATCCGTCTCTTGCGTTTCAGTGTCCACATTGTCAAAAATTGTACCGCATTGGCGCAAACAAACCACGCCAACCACTAGATCATTTCATACAGCAGACGGTGACAATTTCACACCTACAGGCAGCATTACACTGCACCTACAGATAGCGGGTAAAGAATACTCTGAACAATTTTACGTATTCGATAAGCTGAACCACGCCTTAATTTTGGGTAGAACATTTTTAAATGAACACGGAGCTGTTCTTGATTTTTCAAAGCACACAGCTTCACTTTTAAAACCATACAGAGTTCATGCCATACAAAAATTACGTATAGAGCCCCATGAATCTTGTTTGGTCGCTGCACAAATCACAGACCGCTTCCAACGGACAGATTTCCCAACAGGGCTGACAGGTGTCGTATCCACGGATACTGATAGCATCTTATGCCTACAGGAAACAGCTGTATCGGTTTCTAACAATAAAGTGCCACTACTTTTAGTAAACGAGTCCCCAAACACGATTTATGTCAGACCCGGCCAACACATGGCCTCATTTATCCCACTAAACGCGCAAAGCACCGAATACGTGTGCAACATAACGGCCCCCACATCTGGCCAGTCGTCTGACACTCACGATCCTTTCGACGTATCAAATGCGGATTGTACAGAATATGATAAACAACGTTTGCTATCAATTCTGCAGAAAAATAAGTTAGCATTCATGGACAAACAAAAAAACCTAGGATTCAATTCTACTGTCCAACATAAGATTATTATGAAACCAGACACTGAATATAAGGACGTTCAGCCATTCCGCTTCCCACCTGAAGTTAAACGGCAATTAGACAAGCAGATTGAATACCTATTAGATCAGAAAGTTATTGAACGAAATAACGAGATTTTATACGCCTCACCGCTTCTTGCGATTAAGAAAAATGTCAAGAAGTCACAAAAACACATGGGTAAACCAGCAAGCCCAGAATACCGACTAGTCCTTGACTTTCGATCACTCAATGCAGCATCGCTGTATCATAAATTCCATATGCCAAACTTCTCACATTATTTGGACATATTAGCAGAAAAGAGACCCAAGTAATTTTCTTGTCTGGATCTGGCGAATGGATTCTCACAATTAGCCCCTTCATCCAGACTCACGCAAACTAACAGGTTTCCACTGGAATGGAAGCTCATTTAATTTCTTAAAAACAGCCCAAGGGCTACAGGGCGCGCCCGAGTTTGTTTAGCAAATGCTTATCGATTATCTATATATAAATACGCTAAGGATTTTTCAAACTTACACGCATCACGCAATGTTGGCTGGGCGGAGACGGTTTACGTTGGTCTCAAATCTATCTCACGTACCTTCTGTCTTGCAACGTCGCATTCATTTTCCTCTTTCCTGTCGGGTTTTCGTGTATTTCAAGATTTATTTCAAAATCGGTGAAAATTGCCATCCAAACGTCCTTGGCCTTCATTACTGCAGCATGGTGCTTACGTAATCGACATAACTACAGCAGCAAGCACCTGCCCTATAGTATTCCTGTTGGAGTCATTTGACGCCAATCAATACTGCACAGACGTTCCACCAACCTCCAAGCAGTAATCATAACGCCCTCTTTCAGTGAGACCAAAGAGCATTAAACTATCTCTGGCGATACGGCTGGGGGTAGAACAGTAGTGGGTGCTGTCCAACGATAGATGGGTTGCCAGAGCAGTATAGTTTAGTTGGTGTTCATCTGTATTATGCAATATTCATTATTGATTAGTGATGTGGTGATGGCTGTGGGCTATCAGGACAGGGTGCAGGTGGTATCGGAATGGGTAGCGGGATATAGTGATGGGTGCAGAGGGGGGCAGGGGGTGGGTAGGTGGGGGGAGATAGAACAGTGGTGGGTGGTGTCAGGACAGTGCAGATGCTGCAGACCAGTACTGTACAATATTTTTGTTTCTAAAATATACTGGGGGGTTAAGTGTGGGTACGGGCAGTGTTTACTTAGAAATAAGACATGTACATATAGTTCCTGTAACTGATTTGTCGTCCTCACGGGTACGCATTGACTTTCATGGAACATTTTCCTACTACGTGGCTGTTGTACTGTAGCAAAGCAGAAGGCAAGCAAGTTTGAACAAAGGGAAGAGGTGGGAAATTTGCTAGAAAAGCTATGCATTAAATTGTGTCAACATTATCTATTTGTTTTTACTCCCTGAGCCAAATGTTGCAAAGTGCTCCTGCCCGTGATATTGCCCGTGATTTTCACGGGGTCTTGCTAGTATTAAATAAATATATCAACAAATGCATTC
>JAGTTF010005906.1:43281-58803 GCA_019095985.1 Streblospio benedicti
AATTAATTTTAATACCTGTTACTCAAGTGGTGCTTAGTGTAGTTTTGGGTCAAGGATTGTATGTAATTATTTACTTTTATTTATTTTTATTTACTTTTTTAAATTTACGTAGGCAACGTTTTGCATAGAATGAGGTACATTTAAAGTATGCATAACGCACGGGTAACGTTAGCTGTAGCAAAGAAAGACGTTCCCGCTTATCTACTTACGTGTAACGTAGTATGTATGACGTATATGCAGAGGAAACCCTCACGTTTAACGTTTTATTTACACAAACATGGCCCTGTAATGAGCATGGCATCTATTTATTTTTGAAAATAATTTGTAAATTGTTCGTAGCAGGGACGTGTACAGGTAACATAATCTTATTCTGTGCACCCACTGGGTTATGAAGAATGATTTGCCAAAGTTTTCGTGGTATTTGGAAATCTGCTTTGAAGATGTTGCGCATATAACTAACACACACTCCCCATTTATATAATAGATATTGAGAGTATACAATACAATTGACATCAATCATGCAGTGGTCTGATTTTAGAACTAGTTACAATATCTATCATAACACATATAACATGTATCCTACACATAACAGTAATATTAACATAATCTGAGTACAATATTTATACAATTGTAAACCGTAACAAACATAGTATGTAGATTATTTTATAGTACATATACATCAAGCATGCAGTGGCAGTGTATGAAACCCAACAACAACTATTCAGACACGAGGCATGCAGTGTTTTCAGAGGTTTCAAACTTAGAACAAAGTATCTTTGTACATTTTCCGTGGATCACACGTCTTCATGGCTCATTGACTTGTAACATCGATCCATGGCATGTGACTCGGGTAATTAATGGTAGGCGTCGCACCTGGAATCTAGGGGAAGGCAATTAATTAAAGGGCGGGGTTTTGGCTAGAGAGTTTGTGATTGGGCCGAGGATCGTGGGGGAATAAAAGAGTGTCACACTGCATATCCTGTTGTTTTTGTATTAAAGTTAAGTGGTGTTGTTGGATGTAGGTTGGGCAATGATCTTCTCAAACAAATAATATTTGGGGTCCTCGAGGGGTTTAAACAGTATAGTGTAGAAGGTGGACATTGGGGAGGTATTAATCGAATGGAGAACTAAGCTAGCATGAAATGGTATACGGACGGACCTGGGCAAGGGTAGTAGTTGTGTAGAATCCTTGTAAGTGAAACTTAGCTGTTTAACCCAATTTATGTTTATAGTCGGCAACAGACCTGACCATGATACAAAATAATTTTTGTAATTCTGGGATGGCGTCATATCGCAGCTTGTCATCTAATCAAATATTACAGAGATGCACGAGGCAGGTATTTTTAGAGTTAAATATTTTCAATACAATGCCTCTTGATTAGGCGCTTTGGGCTTTTTTAACATGTACTGACATTAGTGGGGCAATGAATATCTTTACTACAAAAAGATTAGCATCACGGCGGTGATGATAACCAGGCATTTTGCAATAGTGTCCGCGTGAGTAGCAAGGGGATCGGGCTGGTGGTGGGGGTGTCATGTTACTAATCATGCACGCTTCCGTCGGGGCCGCGTTAGCGGCGGCGAGTGCTAGCATAGTGGCTGTTTTGAATTTGAGGAACAGAGCTAACACGGCAAAGGTTAAACATACATTCCAAATTAACAACACCATAAGGCTACAATCTCAGATATGTTTCAAAAGTCGGGGTAAACATTACAGGTTCTAGATCATTGGTGTTATCTATGTGTAGTGGGGCATCTGCCCTGACATGGGTGTTTGACAGTTGTGACTTTATGGAATCATAAAGCTTCGCTCGTTGTGAACGACCTGTCTCGTTTGTAACATTATGTGTTAGTTCCGGTATTTTTATTGTACGGAATTGGGCGATGTTAATGGGATAATTTAGCTGGACTGATTGAATTGTGATTAGAGATTACACCTCTAGACTGAGATGGAGTGAGTCTAGAGAGCGGAACGATGGTGGTAGCTTTGTATAAGGGATGAGTGGTCTGATTGTATGCTTCAGTTGTATGAATAATAAAGATAGATACAACATCGAGTAGTACGTTACAACATTGGTGTGCGATTTCGGATATTGATTGAACCTTTAAGTTAAGCGAGATACACAATGGAAATCACTAAAATTTGGATTATTGCGTGGTTATTTCGATTATTTTGGTAAGCAAACTAAACACATTTTTGACCCGGACCGGATTATGACATACGAAAATTTTGATGAAACATATTGCTTTGTGAATAATGTAATTGGTATTCATAATGGTATTGTTAATCTTCAAAGTACACATGTAATATATATAGAATGTACTAGGATTGGTTTATTGCAATTATACTATTATGCGATTATACTGAAATTTGCCCACAAATTCTATAACTATTATGTAGTTAATAAGTCACTTTAATCAATAATTATTTCCCGCCGATAAGTAAACGGCATAATCACTGTTATATGGAGGCAACCTCCCTCTGAATATAACTCACGGGGCACTGGGCTATGCTAACCATTACAAATTATGTACGCACGCGGTCGGATGTTCAGATAAAATTTTGTCTTATAACACATAAATTCCTACCAAACTCCCGTCAATAAGTGTAATGATTTATAGAAGCAACCCCTCTCTGAGACTTAAGTCCCACGGAGTATAAGGCTCTGTTTTCTATATCATAGTACTGTATCACACTCTTTTCCTACTTTTCACAAAAATATAGCAAATCTTGCTGTCATTATACACCAGGATTAAGGGGTTGAAAATACGTCAACACCTTTGATCAGTGTTATTTCATTAAAGGGGCTATCAAGTTTAGCCTTAAAGTGGGTAATTTATGTAAAAATCGCTCGTGTAAAAATCATCAATTACGTGTACATCATCCTAGTTTTGCCAATCTAAACCATGTTTATGTTTACTAATACGTTTTTTTTCTTCTTCAAATTGTCTCCTTTTTTACGTTATTCATTATGTCACAAAGCACTTTGTTTAGTCAACATAAACAAATGTAAATATTTTATGTATTGCGGACTTGAAATTTATACCATTAAACAAAATTTTACCGGAATAATCCAAATTTTGTACGTACTTATACTCATTACTGCTTAACACTTAAAAAAAACCTTTCACTAATCAAAGCTAAGCTAATCACAATTACCATGTCAATCTATAATCTCATATTCAAATGTGGTTGTGGTACTTATAATACGTAACACCATGTATCAATGCATAAATATACATGTAAATGCTTTTAGCAGATTAATATCGTGAAACTGAACTTGCCTACAAAGCAATGTTTAGTACAAAAATGGATTAAATTTAACCACAACCATCTATCCATCAATGCTAATGTTAAAATCAACAAATCATAATTTCTCCAATCTATATCACTCACAATCGAAGATAAAGACATGATATAAGTAACAGAACATTCATCATATATATGTTCATAATTCTCAACCATAACTTTCTTGTATTTTTTTAAACAATAGTATATATTCACATATATATTAAATTTCATCATGAAATCAACATATCCCTATAAATACATTGACTATAACATGCATTATACACATTATCTTCATTTCCAATCAAACATGAACAATCTGCACATTCAAAAATTCACACCAACCATATAACCATGCATCATCTATCTCCCATGTGAATAATATCAATAGACAAGCCAGATACCCAAACCAAGCCAGACGCACCTAATCAAACACAGCCTGACAACTGTTAATCAACAGACAACCATCACACCAGTTATATTAAATGTAGTAAGACAGTCTGCTGATAATCAGTCCCAATTGATTATGCAATGGATATTCAACAACATAAGGCCCCCCACAGCTCGTCAGACCAACGATTGCATCACTAAGCTACTGGTTGATATAACTGAAGATGGCAAAATGAGGACTAAAATGGTGCCCACCAATGACTTTGGCCACGTGTTATAATGTGTGTATATGACCCATTATGAAATGACATCATTTATGAATATGTTAAAAAACTTGTGTGTGTTCAAACAAAGTTAATCATCCATACCAGATTCAATGCACAGGAATGTAATAAAGAGATTTGAAATTGCAAAATATAACTGAGAATTACAATATATAAAAAATCATCTGTTAATATTTGTGCAAAATAAAATGTGATTCTACAATAATCAAGGATGGAAAATAAACTGATCATCAATATTATCACACAAAAAGGACATATGGATAGAAATGGAAATATTTAAATTAATCATGCTTAAATATTCAAGCTGCCGCGATGACATCATTCAAAGTTGTGTAATCAATAACAGAACTGTGTATCAACAAACCAAGTTGATTAACGCATCCTTCAAGACTCAATGCACACGAAATGTGCCCATAGCAAACATTACAAGTTAAATCAATATTGAGGTGTGTTTATCTGAACTGTTATACAAACTTCACAGGAGCATTCGGACATCTGCAATAGCAAAGGAAATTAATACGGCAAAGGATTGTGCAGTTGGGAGTGACCAACATGATTGCATCGGCTGCCTCCCGGGTGTTGTGTAATGCTTCGTGTTCACCAAAGTAATCACCAACAAACCAGATTGACCATAACATCCCACGGGATTCAATGCAATGTGATAATGACTGCAACAGACTTTGCTCAAATATATTGAATATCAAAAGGTGTGTGTATCACTTGTTACAACTTCAAATGTAGATAGCATTTGGCCAACGCCATGACTGATGTGGTGATTAATCCCACGGGGACTTCTCTGCAGAGTGGCATAGGCATGTTTATAATACAATCAATGTTCAATGAAGATATTTTAGAGACTGGATGTGCCTAATAACATCATATTTCATGAAAAGTGAGAGTTATATTTAAAAAATCAAAAACATATAAAATAGAATTTTATCGATTGTGGTTATAGCTTATGCATTTATTTACTTAAAGTCCTTTATTTCTAGTTCAAGTAAACATCCATAACCAAATGCTTTCATTTACCAACAGTACCAACAGTGTAATTTCAAATCTGTAATACTGCTAATTTTATGTATACCACGTGTACTGTTATTTTTGTGTAGTTAGTCTGTTTTATTATAAATTTCTAAACTTAGATGCATTAAAATATATGTCTGTATTGTATCTACATTAGTAAATAGCTAACTTGTCACGATATAATGTAATACATGTATGATGCACATAGGTATAATGGACTAAAAAAAATTTTTTTTTTCTACTGTAATATAAGTATATAGAGTATTTCAATCCATATTTGGTGTTTTATACTGTTAACAAAATCAATATTAATAACCCATTTCAAGTTATTGGCATCAGGAAACTCTCTTTCACTCGTATAGAGTGTAAATTCGATACCATTTTTTGGTGATGATTTATAATGATTTTATGTGGTGGTCATTCTATGTCATTGAGCAAGATGTTAATATAACTTGATTCTATAATTTATTGAGACTTTTATACGCTATACTTCTCCATAAGTGTTTTATGTGCAGGAGTCACCATTTGTTGGAACTCTCCATGTAATCATGTTGATATTAGATTAATCTAATACTAAGTTTGGATTTTTAGGGTTGATCTTAAATTTAGTGAGCAAAACAAATGTGGCTTGCTGTTCATAAATGTTACACTTTCAATCCATATTATATTTACTATATTACTCTAAAAACATGCTCAATTTCTTGGGAATTACATTTTTGACTGTGGTAATCTCGATTTTTGACAGAAATATGTTTAACATTATGGTAAAACAATATTAATGGCTTCGCTTTTGCAAAATTCTTTATAATTATTAGTAGTTGGGGGCTACTAATTTCAATTTTAACATCAAATGGAATTTCATGCTTAAGTATTGTCATGATATTTATTTCGTCAACTATATGATATTAGTTTTAACTAATGCTTATTGCTTTGTTGTTATCAATTTTGGTGGTTTTGAGATTACAACTAATGCGATAAGTGATCGAATGGTCTTGTGATTTTTAAGTCATTGGTATTAAAACCAATATATTGTAATTTTAACCTATAGTTTCATATCTTACACTTTACCATACACTTATTATTATCTGTTTCTACAATAGCTGTCTTGTTATCACTAATAAGATTTCACTGAATTGGATTACTCTTTGCCAAATATATGATTTGTTTAATGTATTACTACTATTATTTTTTATAGTTAAAACCTTGATATATTTTTTTTCAAACATGTGCCAAATTTGGTCAAATCAATAAGGATTTGGTATGTTCAAATAACTTGTCATTTTACATACCACCTTGCTTCATACACTTGTATTACAATTGTGTCATATCTATTATTACATTTATGTTGCATGTTTCTGTTGTCACCAAAACATGTATTTACTTATTGTAAACCTTTTTTATGTTTTATATTTCTTTTGCCAGCTCATCTCTTTAGATAGGTTTGTCATAATGAAAATCTTAAGTTCATACATCACCATCAGTATATATTAATGTAATCACACTACCACCATTCTTTAAAAACGAGAAGGTAGCAATATATAGATATAAAGTAAAAGAATGTTGTTATTTAATAAATTTACAGTATATAATTTTCGAGCTATACTTTAAAATTAATAATGCAAATTTATAAGAGAGGAAACTTATGATGTGGTATTGTGATTAGAGATTACACCTCTAGACTGAGATGGAGTGAGTCTAGAGAGCGGAACGATGGTGGTAGCTTTGTATAAGTTTGGGCATTCAGAATGATAGCAGAAGAGTTGTTGTGTTCTTAGTGCACGCTATGTATCTCTAATTGATTTTTGTCCATCATATAGAAACGACTGAATTCATCCGTCATGATTATGATGTTTTTAATGAAAAGATTCTGCATTTGTAAGACACACACCTGGAATAAACAATGCAACACGGACAGATATGTTTATTGAGACTACGTATATGAGATTGGACCGTGGGCCAGCTGGTGCGGTAGGTGTTTCTACGGATTACCAGTAGATAATAAAGTGGGCTCTTAGCTTTGCACTTAGTGGAGAGTTGTGCAAAAAAGCGTCAAGCAATGGGTGACAATGGTGAAAATGTGCAAACACACCACAAAGAAGAAGCTATTGGCAGAATTGTAATTGATCAAGTGGACAGAAAGAAAATACGTGACACTCTTGATCTCTGCATTGATCCCATGGATGATACATCTCACACTGATGGGAAACTGTTGAACATCGCTAGAGGACAATCTGCTTCACCTGAAGTGAATGTGGACACTGCAGTGAGCATTGGACAAAGGGCCATTTACAATTCACAAATGGTTGGCCAAATTCCTTTTATGATTCATTGAGTAAGCTGGTAGTTACTATGGACGTTAAGCAAAAGCAACTACTTGTAGGAAAGAAACGTGTGTATGACCAAGAGCTAATCTATACAAGGGTGATTGGTCTTATTGCAAGTGCTCGTGACATCAATATAGATGATGTTCTGTCATTTGAATTGGCAGCTTATCCACCATCGATGTTTGTTTCTGATGGAATGATGAAGATTTGTACAACAAAGTCTTCTTTGAAAAAACAAACTGGAAATTACTATTTCAGAACGCAGCTGCCCTAGTTATAATGTTGTCATTTATGATGTATCTGCAATTTTATGGGTATTATGTTGGCCAAATGGAAAACTCAGTGCTTTTTGTGGATTCATTCAGAGAATTTGTCTACAAAGACCTCCAAATAACGAATGTCATTCTAGTGTTCGACAGATATTTCTCTGGAAGCATTAAGACTTACACCCGACTACATAGAGCTCAAGTAATGTGCATAAACTTCTCAAGGCAGCAAGTGTTGTCAAACACAAAGAATAAGGTTCAGCTTGATGCAATGCTTGTTGAGAGCTTACTAGACGCTGATTTCTATTGCTATGCAACACAAACACATTATCTGACACTTGCTGGTGTTAATGATGCACCTATTCAGATCAGCAGAGGTGTGAAAATTGACAGGCATGACCTTTGCTCCAAGCATGAGGAGGCAGACGTCATCATAGCTCAACATGACATATCGTCATCAATCATTGGAAGCTCTGTTAATGTTGTATGTGATGATACAGACGTTTTTGTCTTACTTGTTCACTTTTATGATCGCGATTGCAAGGAAACCAATGGTCCAATGATAATGTCATCACCAGTAAAAGAACGAGCAGTGATTGATATTCGTGCTACAGCTAGCGCTCATAAGAATATTGCTAAAGATATATTAGCAATCCATGGTTTGTCGGGTGCGGATACAGTTGCTTCGTTGCATGGGATTGGCAAACCAACCATTGTCAATGCTTTTAAGAAAGGGAATTTCCCATTGTTTGCCATTGGAGACGTGAATGCAGATCTAAAGTCTGTGGAGACTCAAGCAATTAAGCTGATATGTGCATCATATGGCAAAATCACGGCGACATGCAACTCAATGACAGAATACAGAGTGAAGTCATGGAGAATGAGAACAGCTAGAGCAGGGACATCATCAATGAAGCTTTGCACCATGCCCCCAACAAACGAAGCATTCTATGAAAATCTTCTAAGATGTCATTTTCAGGTTGCTATTTGGAAGTCAGCACTTGATGAAGTTCCACCAAATTTGGATCCTCTTGAATATGGTTGGGAACAAGATCATGAGGATATGCTCATACCAAGAACTGTAGCTGCTGGAACTTTGTCTGCTCCAAATGCCATATTACAGCTAATACACTGCAAGTGTAAATCATCTGGTCCAGGTTGTCGCACAGCAACATGTAGCTGTTCCAAGCTAGGATGCACTATGTTCTGCCATTGTGAGGGTGGTGGGCAGTGTCAGAATCCGCTAACTCGCAATGATCCAGCAGATGAAGAAGAAATTGATGAATCAAATGATAATGATATTGACAGATTGGAAGTAACTGATTGATGTACAAGATATATCATTAGACATGTGTGTTTACTTATTTCCATAATGGATTTTATTGTAGAATATAGTGTTTGTATGCAAAATTGATAATAGTTCAGTAAATATTGGTTGAAAGTAAATTGGTACTTGTTGCATTTTCATATAAACTACATTTAAAAACGAAAACTTGGCAATGTTTATATGAATATTATGTCAGCACTGCAGCCATCTTGGACTCTTTTTTGGTATAAAATTCATTGATATTGCTTATTAATGGTTTCAATGGATGCCTTATACTTGAAAACATTTATATATAGCGTGACAGAATGAGTTTACGATGGATATTGTCAAAGATATGTCAATTTTAGAATTTAAGGTAAAAACGGTAGCCATCTTGGATTTCTAGGGTACAAAATTATCTAATATTACTTATAAATGGTTTTATAGGATAGCTTATACTTGAAAACATTGGTATAGAGCTCAACATAATGAGTTTATGATAGATATTGGCCGAAATATGGCCACTTTTAGAATTTGAGGTCAGTACGGCGGCCATCTTGGATTTTTAAAAATGCCACCGCTTTAAATTTTGCACACCCTCTTGAATTCTTGTCTGTAGACATATATGAACCAAAATCCATCAATAAAAAAGTCTGTCTAGGGCAACGCACAACATATATGCATACAGACTGAATAATGGGGCCGAACATTGTGAGGATGACGGTGAATGGGGCGCTGGACAGGTGTTGCTCCAAATACTCCGTGAACATAACGTCACCAACAGACTTGTATGTGTGACCCGCTGGTATGGGAAAAGACACTTGGGCAGAGCGCGTTTTGATTACATTAAAGATGCAGCTTTGACGACTCTTGGTTTGCTTTAAATTGTAATTAATGTTTGCTATTGCAATCATTATAATTTTTTTTTTGTGTGTGTGTGTTTATGTATATATATTCTTTCAAATACCTACAACATGCTTGTATGTTTACAAAGTTACATTTACTTAGACATGAGTTACATAAAATATATAAGATTAATTACATAAGAAATTGTATGTGCGAAGTACATGTATACTGTCATTCATTTGTATTTCATTTACAATATGTACCATTAACACATTCATTGTTTGTACATATATATCCCTTTAGATGTTACCTTAATTAATATCTTTTTTTTTTTTCTTTTTTTTTTTTCGTCATCAATCATAGTGTATGTGTTGGAAATAAGGTTCCATGACGACACATACCGTTGGCAAGTATCATAAATGTGTTTTCATTGTTCATTGTATATATTCATTTTTCCTTTTTTTAAAAGCATATATACTTATGAATGAGTGGGGACGTATTATGGTTCATGAAATGAAAGACACCTATTTTAAAAATGATAAAAAATTTAAATGACTTTAAAATAGTTTCAATTAATGTTAGAGGCCTAAGAGATGCTAAAAGAAGAGTTTCATTGTTTAATTGGTTAAGGCGACAACACTTTGATGTTATTTTTATACAAGAAACACATAGTGAAGTAGATTGTGAAATAAAATGGCAGAATGAATGGGGAGGTAAAATAATAATGTCTCATGGAAGTAGTAACAGTAAAGGCACAATGATTATGTTCAGGAGGGATTTGGACGTCAGTATTAAGTTCTCAAAATGCCACCAAGATGGTAGGATTGTACTAGTTAATTGCGACATTATGGAAGAAAATATTAATTTTGCAAGTATATATGCACCTAATATAGAAGCGGAACAATTATTATTTTATGATGAGCTTGAAAAATGTCTCAATGAGAACAATATAAATAGTGAAGACATGCTTATAATAGGTGGAGATTGGAACATAGTACAAAATCCAGAGATAGATAAAATGGGCGGCCTAAATACCTTAAAATTAAAATCGTTAGATAAATTGGATAAATTAAAAATAGTTTTAGCTTGAATGATACCTGGAGAATAAAAAATCCTGATACTCGTAGGTATACGTGGAGACAAAAACTCCGCTCATACAGTGCCGATTAGACTTTTTCCTAATATCTGACCACTTGTTTGATAACATAACGGACATGGATATCATACCGTCATTACAAGCAGACCATTCTGCCATTACATGTAATTATGCATCAATACCAAATGTCCGAAAAGGTCCGGGACTATGGAAATTCAATAACTCACTTCTGAATGATGTAGAGTATACTGAATATTTAAAGTTAAATATAAGTTTTTGGATTGATAAATATAGTAATATATTAGATAAAAGAATTAAATGGGAATTAATCAAGTACGAAATTAGAAAATTTACAATAGATTATTGCAAAAAGAAAACTAGAGCTAGAAGAAATAGGGAAAATGAGCTTGAAAAGAAACTCATATCACTAGAAAAAACCCTAGATTACAATAATATGAAAGAATATCACAAAGTTAAAAACGAATTAGTAGACATTGAATTAGAAAAGATTGAAGGAATGATGATTAGGAGTAAAGTGGAATGGCATGAAAAAGGGGAAAAAAGCACAAAATATTTTTTAAGTTTAGAAAAGACAAATTCAATAAAAAAGCACATGCGTAAATTAAAGCTTTTAGATGGTACAATAACATCGGATCCTAATGAAATATTAAAAGAGCAACAAAAATTTTACAAAAAGTTACTTTCTACGAAATTAAACAAAGATCAAGTGAATGAATATGAAAACAATTATTTTTTCAATAATAAAAATATTCCAAAATTATCAAATCAAGAAAAAAAGCATGTGAAGGTCTCATAACAAATAGTGAATGTTTAAAAATTATAAACAGTTTTAAAAAAGAACTCAACACCCGGAAATGATGGTATTTCCATAGAATTTTATGTACAATTTTGGAACCTGATTTCTGTGGTTCTCATAGAAAGTTTTAATTATGCATATGAAAAAGGTGAGCTCTCAAATTCACAAAAACAGGCTATCATAACATTAATCCATAAGAAAGATAAAGATCGTTTATATATAGACAACTGGCGACCAATATCCCTCCTGAACGTAGATTACAAAATTATGTCAAAAGTAATTGCAGAAAGAGTTAAAAAAGTACTGTCGTCTTTGATAAATTTAGATCAGAGTGGATTCCTCATGGGGAGATATATTGGTGATAGTGTCCGCACTCTAATGGATATTATAGACATATGTAAAATTCACAATATACGTGGACTGCTAATGATGTTGGATTTTAAAAAGCCTATGATTCAATTGAGTTTCCTTTCTTATATAAAGTATTAAAAAAAAATAATTTTGGCTCTATGTTGGTGAAATGGATCAAATTATTTTATACAAATATAGAAAGTTGTGTGACAAATAATCAGATCACATCACAATATTTCAATGTTACAAGAGGTTTGAGACAGGGGGATCCACTCTCTTCATATTTATTTATCTTATGTGTTGAAATACTTTCCATTTCAATACGAAACAATGATGAAATTAAGGGTATTAAGATAAATAAAGAATTTAAGCTAGCACAATATGCAGACGACACAACTGCCATTTTATCGGATATTGAATCAATAAGACCATTATTTAGAGAAATTGAGCTTTTTGGAACAATATCCGGACTTGAGCTCAATAAAAAAAAACGCAAGTAATGCCCTTAGGCCCTAATATTATTGATCATGATATTTTTAAGGAAAGGTTGGATAATATTTTTAATCGGGAACTTCAGTCTACTATTAAACCCGTTAAGGTTTTAGGTATATATATTAGCAATAGTGACGAAGATGTAATTGAAGCAAATTTTAAGCCAAATATTAAAAAAACTGAAAGCTATATTAAACCAATGGAAAAGAAGGAAACTTTCACTAATTGGGAAAATTCTGATTTTAAAAACCTTTGGGATATCACAATTTATATATTTATCAAATTTGATAAGCTTTCCAAAGAAATATATACTAGAAATTGAGCAAATATTGTATGAATTCATATGGGGTAATAAGTCTTACAAAGTGAAGAAAGGTATAATGATACAAGAGTATGATTTGGGTGGTCTAAAAATGCCTGACCTTGACACAATAGTAAAAGTACAGAAATGTAAATGGATTATACAATATTTGAACAATCACTCTGGACAATGGCAATATACGATAAAAAAAAATTAATTGGCATAGAATTACTTGAAATTTTCCTTCTTAGCAATTTCGATATTAAAGATTTCCCTAGTATCCCTACTTTTTATAAAGAAGTGTTACAAAGTTGGGCTACAATAAAAAGCAGTATAGATAATTCTCAAGTAGGAGAACAATTTATTTTCTATAATAAGATCATTAAGATAAACAATCAATACATATATAACAAGGATTTTCTTAACTGTGGTATATGGAAAATAAAAGATTTATTTTATAGTAATGGAAAGATCATATCATTTGACGTATGGAAACAAAGGGGATTAAACAGCAGGTGGTATTTGTTATGGAGAGGAATAATTGAAATAATTAAATCAAAAAACATAGATCCAAGGGTCCATGATAAAAAAGAAAATGAATTAAATCATATCAATAGAGTGTTGAAAGTAAAATCCAAATACTTGTATAACGCTTTGATTAAAACCAAAATTGCTTATTCTGTAGCGAAGGATAAATTTCGAGATATCCTGAAATTAGAAGAAAATGATAATTTATGGAAATTTGTGTATTTAATACCTCATGGCTGTGTAAATAATAATAATGTCAAAGAATTACAATACAAAATTCTACATAGATATTTTCCGACTAATGTATTGTTATCAAAGATATATGCTAATATTAGTAATGATTGTACTTTTTGTTCATTAGAAAAAGAAACTTTGGAACATCTCTTCTTTGATTGTAAATCAAATATTTTGTTAGGAATGATGGAAGAGGATATAAATAGATTAGATATGATCAATTGTTTAATTTTACATGGAAAATATTTTATTGCAAAATGTAAATTTATGTACACCATCCCGAATACTAAGAACTTTTATAACTACCTTGTTTACCATAAAAAATATGAAACATTAATGAAAGATTTCTTATTGTAATATTAATTATATATCCCTTTTAAATAACATTTATTACATACATGACCGTACTGAATAATTTTCCTTCCAGCTCTTTAATTTGTGATTGGGAAGCGGTTCCAAATAGACTTCCTAGGAAACTAGAAATGTCTAGTAGCGCCCTTTTTGAAGAAGTTTGAATGGCCAGTGCTGATAGGTCTCCATTCAGCAGGTCTATTTCCGAGTTGTACTGGCGTATTAAATTAAAGAGATAATGATGCTCGGAGTGGAATGAGGCCAGGGTGTAGTTACATTCATGTTCCATAAAATGAAATGTGTGGCAATAGTGCACATCCGTAATGGTCTTGGCAAGGCGCGTTATCTTGTGGAATTGTGGGATTTTTAAAGCAAAAGTTAGTCGGTGTAAACCCGAGTACTTGCGTATTGTGCGAGTTTGTTCCGTGAATAGTACACCGGCAGATTCTCTGTGGGCGTATTGGGCCATGGTCAGCTGCAGCATAAGATTGGCCATGATTATCATCCAAATGGTTGTGGCCCTGGGGAACGCATGTTCATGAGGTTAGTGTGGCTGTGAGCAAACAACCACCTAGTAATGGATAAAATGCGCCCTATGAATGCGTACTGTCGAGCGTGTCACCACAAATTCGGAATGTTTGGGCTTGTTTGCAAGGTTGTGGTGACGGGAATGTGAGTGAGGTATATTCTGCTGTGTCAGATTATATACAACATCTCGGTGACTGGACGAGCGGTGCAAATAGACTGATTGTGTCGCTCTGTGTATCGAGGGGCGGATCTTAGCGTTCATGTACTTGTGGTTGGTCAGTGGAGTAGGTGACGCCACACTGACGTCATATAGAATAGCGGTGGGTTTTGATCGTTTCTGTGATTGAGGGGCGGGCCTTAGCATTCATGTACCCGTGGTTGGTCAGTGGAGTTGGTGACTTCACACTGACGTCTTATAGAATAGCGGTGGGTTTTGGGAAGACGGGGAAGGAGCATATTATGTTGAAGGTCACTGAATAAATTGGATACACTATCAAGAATCTATACGATTGGGGTTGCATCCGCATATGCTATGGTTTCGACGTTAAGCTAATCACCAGAACCAGTGAATATGGTTCGTGATGGACCTGTTTTCACCATGACAAGTGAGGCACAGAGCCGGCACAACCTGATTATCTAGTTGAACAGTGTATTAACATTCATTGTCGTCGTGGTGGGAGGGAATATTAGTTGATCAATCGAGACACGATATTTGTAAACTTTCTTGTCGGTTTGCGCAATTGACATGAGTTGTTTCTAATATCAAAGGCAATGTATTTGCGGGTGTTTGTCTGCAATTTTGAATTTTCATGGGGGTCACGGAGTGATGGTTTGCGCCAGTAAACCGTCGCGCCCTCGTGCAGTTTGGATGGGGATCTGTGTTTATTAAATTTCTGTTGTGCTTGTTCGTCAACAGCTCGTTTTAAGTCTGTGTTTTGCTGTGCAGCCCATATCTGGACTTCTTGCATTTCTCTGATCCGGTGTCGAGGTTAATATTCTTCAGTGCAGTAGTGTCCCGGCCGAAAACTACCATACTTGGTTGTCTGTGATTTAGACATGTGCGTAGAGAAATAATAACAGAACCAGTTAAGAGTTT
>JAGTTF010005907.1:0-13816 GCA_019095985.1 Streblospio benedicti
TTGGATAGTGCGGGGGTCACAGCTGACCCTGAACGTAAATGAAAATCTTCAAATGATGTAACGAGCGAAATATCATTGCTCGGTGACGTATGACCGATCGTCTGTTTCACGATTTGACCCACATGAGGCTGTTGGGCATTTCATATGGATTAACATATGGGAAAATGGTGACATCTTGATAGCGTGCAGGGGTCACAGCTGCCCCTGAACTTAAAATGAAAAATTATCATATGATGTAATGAGTTTTAATATCCATTGCTCGGTGACCTATGACCGAGTGTCTCGGTCACAATTTGACCCATATGTGGATGTTGGGTATCTGATAAAGTCCAACATATGTGAAAATGGTGAGATCTTGATAGCGTGTGGGGTTCACAGCTGCCCCGGAACATAAATGAAAATTATAATATTATGTAATGAGCAAATATCCATTGCCTCGTGACCTATATCCAATCATCTGTGTCTACCCGACGACCATATAAGGCCTGTTAGGCATCTCATAAGGTCAAAGATATGTGAAAATGGCGAGATATTGATAGCGTATGGGGTCACAGCTGCACCTGAATGTAAATGAAAATTATCATACGATGTAAGGAGCGAATATTCATTGCTCGGTGACCTATGACCCAGCATCTGTGTCACGATTTGACCCATATGAGGCTGTTTGGTATCTGACAAAGTCCAACATATGTGAAAAATGGTGCAATCTTGATAGCGGCGGGGGTCACAACTGCCCCTCGAACGTAAATAAAGATTTATCATATGATGTAACAAGCGAATATCCATTGCTTCATGACCTATGATCGAGGGTCTGTGTCACGATTTGACCTATATGAGGCTGTTGGGTATCTGATTAATGTAACAAAACTCAAGCTTCGTAGTCTCCAGTGAGCAAAAATTGTAGCATTCCCTCGCTGTAGTATAAAATTAGTTATAGAAGTTGCACTGACCATGTATAGCTTTCCCCGTTACACACACCTTGTTAGGTATTATTGTTATCCTTTATTATGGCCACAGTAGGATTAGGGATCCAGTACTCTCTGGTACTGGTTTTTGAGCCGATTAGTGGCAGTTCTCCTTAGCGATCGGTGGAAGCGGTAGGGGGCTGGCAACCTATTTTCGATCTCGGGAATAGGCCCTTTACCAATTCTACGGAGGTTAACCCGATGGGTGCCTCTCTCTCAACGTGGTCCTGGCTCTGTGTTGTACTGCGTAGGGGACGAAACAGTGCGTGTCAGCACCGGGTGAGAAGTCCTTCCCGTGAGAAGGCTCCTTCGTGAAACCCGGGTGTCACCAGCTACTCTGCCCCCGTTAGACAGGATTGATGGTTAGACAGCTGTTCATGGTAGAAAAGCCTAATACACAATGAGAAGCGCATTTGAGGGTTTTGATCGAGCACGTGTGTCCACTCGGGTATAAGACCCACAGGGGTGGCTCATAGACGGCTTCTACACAGCAATCGGGGACACAGGGAAGATCTCTTATAGGGCCTTTGGTCTGAGATCCCGTGCCTCCCGGCCCACAGATTTTTGAAGGTCGTCCAGGCAAGCTCTTTCCACTGCGCTCCTGAGGTGACCACCAGTCAAGACGGGCAGATACAGAACTCACACTTTGTTTACATTAAGTCCAACATATGTGAAAATGATGAGATCTTTTGATAGCGTGTGGCATGAAGATGCAAAACATGATATGAGTGAGATTTCATGAAACCTTTACAAAGCCCACCCTATCTCATTTTCTTAGAGTTATTTTGTTGAAATTTTAGTATTTGAAATTTTTTACAGTCCATGGGCCCGAATATCCAATATCCAATATATAATATCCAATGAACTTAATGGAGGTGTTTCAGAAAGCAAAACAATCTGATGAAGATCGTAGCCAATACAAAAGATCACAACTGTACAAAAAATAAATTTTGTGTGACAATGGTGTATTACTTAATACTACAAATATATAAATGGAAAGTATGTGTCAATACTCAGGTACTGCATTAATGTAGGTAGATTTCGATTGAATATTTGCAGGCAGATTGTATGTAAAGTTATAACCCGACAACATTACATGTTCATATTTATTGCACCTTAACCTCAACAAGGTGATTTTTACAACTTCATTACAAACTGTCAATAAGGCTACTTCAAACCTCCCAAGAGACACCAGCTCTATCAACATTATATTCAGATGTTCTAATGTTAATGAACTATTACTTTGTGTTATAGCCTCCCACTCAACCATGACGGTTTTGCTCCAGTACAGCTGGATCCACACACATCACATGTAGACAGTTCCCCGAGACAGCCGGGCTCGGCCACCAAGAAGGTGTCCTCGTTGCCACAATCCAATGGGGGAGCACCTTAGTGGATGGTACAGCACGTGAGTATGACCAGCACCAGCCTTGCCATGAAGACGTAACGAGGGTATAGAAAGTGGTTTGAAATAATCATTCTTCCTACCTGTAACAACCAGAAATCACGCAGTCAAGAATGTTGTGATTGGACATTTCAACCCCTGCACCAAGAATGGATAAATTGTGCTGCCTTTTGCATATTAAATTCGCCCAAGATCAGTAGTTGCAGCCGCTTTTAGTTTGCATAAACATTTGTCAGCACCCTTAAAGATTTTACTTCAGTATATTTAGTGAGTTTGTTGACTTTACAATATGCTCTTGTTCACAACAACTAATTAACCCTTTTATTACCCACCGTCTGTTTTATAAGAATGTAGAAGTGTTTATTCTGAATTAATTTTAGTAGTTCTCACATCGGTGGAATGGAATGGGAATTATTACATATTCCAACATATAAATACACATTTGTATAACGATACAGTAATATGTCTCACACATTGAGAGGATCTTAGGCCCATTAGTGTAGACATACTTAGCTTACATATCATGTATTCATGTATATCATGTGCTACCGAAGCACCCGGGTCTACCTCTTTCCACCAATTGAAACGAAAAGTCAGTCTAGGTAGGACCAAGAAGTAGAGAAGTACTGGAAGTAGAAGTATTGGAAGTGGAAAGCATTCTTGATATTGAGGACCCTGGGGAAAGCATACTTGATATTGGAAGTGGAAGTATCAGAAGGGGAAAAGCATTCTTGATATTGGTGGACACTGAAGGAAGAGCGTACATATGAAACATATGAGGCTGTTGAGTATCTGATAAATTCCTACATAAGTGAAAATGGTGAGATCTTGGATAGTGTGGGGGGTCACAGCTGACCCTGGGTGTCACCAGCTACTCTGCCCCCGTTAGACAGGATTGATGGTTAGACAGCTGTTCACGGTAGAAAAAGCCTAATACACAATGAGAAGCGCCACGAGGGGTTTTGATCGAGTACGTGTGTCCACTCGGGTATAAGACCCACAGGGGTGGCTCGTAGACGGCTTGTACACAGCACCGGGGACACAGGGAAGATCTCTATAGGGCCTTTGGTCTGAGATCCCAGCCTCTCGGCCCACAGATTTCAAGGTCGTCCAGGCAAGCTCTTCCACTGCGCTCCTGAGGTGACCACCAGTCAAGACAGGCAGATACAGAACTCACTTTGTTTACATTGAGAGACACCTTGGTGACATCTTGATAGCGTGCAGGGGGGTCACAGCTGCCCCGAACTTAAATGAAAATTATCATATGATGTAACAAGCAAATATCCATTGCTCGGTGACCTATGACCGAGTGTCTGGGTCACAATTTGACCCATATGAGGATGTTGGGTATCTGATAAAGTCTAACATATGTGAAAATTGTGAGATCTTGGATAGCGTGGGGGGTTCATAGCTGTCCCGAACATAAAGAAAATTATAATAATAAGTAATGAGGAAATATCCATTGCCCCGTGACCTATATCCAATCATCTGTGTTACAATTTTGACCCATATAAGCCTGTTAGGCATCCTAAGGTCAAAGATATGTGAAAATGGCGAGATATTGATAGCGTGCGGGGTCACAGCTGCACCTGAACGTAAATGAAAATCATCATATGATGTAAGGAGCGAATATCCCTTGCTCGGTGACCCATGACCGAGCATCTGTGTGTCACGATTTGACCCATAAAGAGGCTGTTTGGTATCTGACAAAGTCCAACATATGTGAAAATGGTGCAATCTTTGATTGCGTGCGGGGGTCACAGCTGCCCCCTGAGGACACTGGATGTGGATGGGATTCGTAAATGGTGAATGTTACACTGAATATATAATTCATGTATATATGTTCTATATGATACCTGTATATATTTTTTGATTAGTTATAAAGTTATTAAATTATCTCTTTTGTATTCTACTTTTTCTTTCCCTTGGGCAAACCTGTGACAATTGTCCATTGGTAGTGGGTTGGGGAGGGGGCTACCGCCCGGGAATTTCGAACTCAGGTAGATGGGTAGTGTAATCTGACGGATGGTGGAAAGTTAGATCTGAGGATTCTTACGAGTCCCTTCGTCAATGACAGTTGGCTATGGGACGGCCTTTCGCACCGGACAATCCCGGATCTAACAACCGTGTTCCGTGCCCCTTTGAAAGATAGACTCGAACTCCATGCAGTGGTTCCCGATTCACCCCGGGATGTGAGAAGTGGTAGCGTTTCCCCATCCGCCTCCAGCTTGTACTGCCCGGATCGATCTGGCGCTGGTATGGGGTTGTCAATGGAGTAGGGAGTTGGGGGAGTCTGTAACAGAAGTTTCATTCAATGAATGTATATAAATGGTGTGTCATCACTGCTCTTATCCCATGCATTAGTGCCAATGAAATCATCTTTCTTCGTTGTTCTTGTGTTGCTCAAAGGAGAAACTTACCTATAGACAGAAGGGGAGGACCTATTGGGCTCGAACTTACAGTGTCATTAGCGAGAGTATTTATGCTGTGGTGGGACAAGCAGTTCCCAAGTGCAGTAGAGACAGCAAACAAGTGAAATTGGATACGAACTGTTTATGTATAATAGGTATGTAGACGATTGCAATATGGCAGGTAAATCTATTCCACTTGGAGCAAGACTAAAGGACAATAAAGTAGTGATTGATGAGGACTGTGTCGAAGCTGATAGGGCTTTAAGTGCACACAAAAAAGAACAACTGAATTGATACAACACATTGCCAACAATATATGTGAATTCATACAGGTCGAGGTGGACTACCCATCTCTGCATAAAGAAAACCGTGTCGATTTTGGACCTATCTGTAGAAATACAAAAAATAATGACATCCTTTACCGGTTTTATAGAAAGAGTATGGCAAACTTCAATGTGTTGATGAAAAATTCCGCAATGCCATTCAAAATGAAGCGCACATGCTTAGTGCATGAGGTAGTACATATATTAAGAAACACAAGTAGAAGACATGAAGAAAGTGTAAAAACGAAATGTTTGAGTGAGTTCAGTCTGAGAATGCAGCAAAGTGGGTACACACCAAAACTCAGACAAAATATCATAAGAAGCGGAATTGAAGCATATGAAAAGCAAATCAAACGCCGATGAAGGAGTGTGTCCTATGTACCGACCAAAAGGATATGCAATAGAAGAAAGGGATTAAGAAAGCAATAAAACAAGTAGCCTGGCACAAAACCATACGACAGTGTGTTGTTTTTGTCCACCCACACCTGACAGCCGGTTAGCAAAGGAATTAAGACTTGTAGCTGAAAGGCATAGAAGTACAGGTGGAGTAAATGTAAAAATTATTGAGAGGGCAGGAAAAACACTGATATCCCTCCCTTCCTGGCATTCAAGAAGATAACAAGTGTGAAAAACGGACTGCATAGTGCATATAAATGGAGGGAAGGGAGATTGCAAAAGGAAAATGTGGTATATACGGGACAATGCTGCATATGCAGTAGGAACGGCGTTTTCCAGTATGTACATAGGGGAAACCAGTCGCAGCACATACTTCAGAGGCAGGCAGCACTTAAAATCAATCCAACAACCATTGCAAAATAGCCACAATGCATTTTCAAAACATCTAATTGAACACCACCCCAACCAACCAGGAGAGTTTACCGTCAATGTTGTTCAGAGCTATAAAAAACCCTTAGAGAGACAAGTGACAGAAGGAGTGAAAATAATAAACATGGAATCAGACATACAAATGAACTCCAGACTTGACCATTTCCAACCAGCAATAGGCAGGGATAATAATAAACAATCAATTAAAGTAGCAATATTCCTAACCCTTAACCACATATTACATGTGTAATCCTATAATAGTGTATTGTTGAATGTACTTTATTACCTGGTGATTATTACTATGTCATTTGGTTTTTAGTTTATGATTGAAAAGGATTCTTGAGAATCGAAAATATTTTCCAAATTAATAAAATAAATTGCAAAATTACAAAAATAATGTTATTATTTGTTTAGAACACATTTGAAACTAGAACAGCAACAAAGACATTGAGATTGAATGAAATGACACACAGTGCCGTGCACCATATAAATAGTTTATTTAACTTTGTAACAGAAGTGGCTCGGACACAATGCATCCTGATAAATTGACAAAGTGCCCAACAAACAAAGTCAGTGGAAAGCCTGTCGGATTAAGGCTGGCGCAGTTGGTGAAGCTAAATATAGCGTAAGGTGTCAGACAGTGTGATTGCGCAACGCAGCATACAGGCATATAGGCGAAGTTGAAGTGTGATTCCTTCGTCATGGGAGATTGGTGTAACGGTTAACACACCCAACTATGACATATAAGACCGGTCTGAATCATAGCCGGGAGACTTCCAATTCCATGATCTTCCAAAGTCCCTTTACAAGTAAGACAGACTTTCGTTTCAATATGTCTTTTATTTGCAACAATACTATTAGAAGGACGTCAGTTTTACGTTCTCATGTTCTATTTACATTGATAGACGAGAGAACGGCCCTTACTGTGCCATGTGGGTTCCCCAACCAGTTCTCTGCTTGGCGCACATGCTAGCTAATAAATGGAAGGCCCAGGGCCTCACCCAAGACACGTGGTCAGCGTTATCTGCTGCCGCCGCCTGACAGCGCCAAGTGCCTCTCATCATGGCAGCGGCCGTTCTGTCAACTAGCATATGTGAGAGACGCCTACAGCACTCGCGCAGCGCCTCTGATTGCAACGGCCATTCTGCCAACTAGCGTATGGAAGGTTATGCATGGGTAAATGTTATTTCCTATAAGAGCCATTGTGTATTTATTACACGACATCCTCACCGTTCTTTTGCCAGATTTGGCCTCTCACTCATCCCATCACTGGTAGTTTGCCGCTTATCACGATTACCCTTATAAGGGTTCTTACCCCTTTTAACCCCTTCTCTACACATTCTTGTACAATTTTCGGCACATCATTACCAACGATAATTACCCCTCAATACATTAAACCACTTAATAATTTATCCTAACATTCATTTCCTATTTCCTATGGCGAACTTCCTCCTAACCTGATTATCAAATACAATAATTGCTGACGAGTTGTGATATTTTACATCCTATGTTAGTTGCCCTATACTTGCATTAATTTTTATTTTAAGATGGTGGCTATTCCACCGGTTACAAATGTCACAAATATATATACACCACTTGTTGACACTATATCAGTGTCCGCTGGTATATTAAGTCATTCATGTCTTTGTTGACCACTTCATATGATATTGATTATTTAATTATGCCCTTTGTTAGAATGCTATTGATTTATTAGTCCTTGATATTTTTTCCTTGGGTGATCGCCTTCATATGACGCCGGTCGGGCCGTGTGCGTTGGCGTCCCTATGGCTGCGACTCGCCGATCGCCAGTTGTTGTGTGTACCTGAAGTCGAACATAGCTTGATTAGTGTCTTGCTGCAGTGGTTTTACATAGTATATGTATATCATAAAACTTAGGTTACATATATATCAGATTATATCTAATACAATGTTACTTTTGAAAACATCTTAGGTCCAGCTTATTTACAGTGTGATATGTACATTTATACAATTTGTGAACAAGGGACTTATATGATGCTTAAGTCATCTGGCCTAACGGCCCATATCCCCCCATATTCCCGAAAATAATACATTATAATATATCAGGCCATATAGTGGTTACATGCATCTAGCTATCTACAACTACGGAAGCCCCAGTCCTGCAGGTAACTGGATGCTTCGCTACATTCTCCATCATGCACTATGTAGTACTGACAATAACAACGTCTGTTCAGTTGTCTCTTTATTACGCATCTGACTCGTCGCAGCATCCCTGGGCTCTGAGCTAGGCGTCCTTTAGACTATAGCTCGCTGTGGTAATGCAGTGCGGCGGTGGCCCATTAGTCCACGAGGGATTGTGAGTCACCCCTGCATTCTACCCCCTTAAATAAGAAAAGTGCAACCTTTTTCTATGTTTGATCTTTCTTTCATTTGGATAATGCTTGAGCAAGTTGTGAGCCAAGGAACGCGGACGGGTCAGTAAATAGTACATACATGTAACATATAATTATTGGTACAATATTTAACACATTGTGCGTTAATCATTATACATTTGAGATATATCATCATTAAGATCATAGTTAGATGGTTACATTACAATGATTGCTACATGAATATTGGTTTTGCGTTATGTATTGATGGTGAATAGCAAGTTAAGAGTGCATTATGATACTCGTTGATGAAACATGGATCATATGCTATAGTACTGACATGTGGCAACAACAATTATGAATATAAGTGTAACATTAAATAAGGCATTAATATAATATTACCGTGTGAAACAAATACTATTACATAGGTTATAACATTTGAACGTACCAATTTTGTATTGATAATAATTTTGATATAGTTTGGTAAGGATATCTGGAGAGCAACTATGGAAATTAATGGTAGTAATGCATAAAGTTAAGCTTATGTGTAGGCCCATGACTCAAATTATAGGGTCATTTGATCACTCAACATATTTGTAATTTCACCCCCAGAAATGATTACAATAAGCAAAACGTTAGTAAAATTAATATCATAAATTGACTTAAAATGTTATGACAATCTTAGGCAATATTCCATTTGATGGTAACTTTATGATGGTAGGCCCTCACTACAATTATTTATATAGAATCTTGCGAAAAAAGTAAGTTATTATCAAATTAGAGATTACCATGACCCTAAGTGTAATTCTAAGAAGTTGGCATGTCATATAAACTTTTATGCCACATAAATAGTACTTGCTGAGTCATTTGAATATATATATTTTTATCTATATTCAGCTTTTAATTTCTTCATAATTAATCAGTTTCCTATCCCGGTTTCTTAAAATGTACCCGGAAGTACCCACCCCAATGTTTTGTAAACAAAGAGGGAATCCCATAACATCCAGCCTTGAAAACTATTTCCGACATACTAATTTTGACTTGCTGCTAGAGTGATAGAGGCTGCAATCTTTGGGGTCAGAGCCTCGTTTTAAACGTAATTGTGAGACTACTATGTAAACATGACGAATAGAGACGGCAAAGTGAGATTGGGGCAAAGTTTTAGAAGATGGGAGGATTTAAGGACGAAGCTGAAGCTCACTAGTCCGAAACTAGCTGACCTGCTGTTAAACACGTAAATTGCATTAGTTTTAATAATTGTTTCTAGCCAAAACGTTTTTTACGCCAAAAAAGACTGATAAAATCCGAGTGGGCGTCCCTGACACTGAGTGTCAATATAGCAGACGATAACATTACTACACCCCGACAACATTTGTAATAAATCACTACACAAAGTGTATTTATTGCATAACGTAGTTTTGTCCACTGTGTCTCATCATAGTGTAAAACATGCCAACGTGACCACGACGTGTAGCTAGATATATTTACTAGATCGATCTACATCTAGTAACTCACAATAATTATATCTAGGTAGTCCGGCATTCAGATGAGTGTCATTATTAATGTATATACATTTGTTTAAAAAAAATACACAGACAGCAAATAATGACAGGTCAGGGGACATCGAGGCGTGAATTGAGGTTGATTTGAATAAATGATCCACAAATTGTTCATAAGCAGTGCCCGGGGTAGGACCATGAATTGGAGAAAATCATACTTGTCCATAGGATTGGTATTCAGAAAAATATACCCGTCGAAATAACATTTACACGTCCAAATCATCAACTTCCATGTAAATACAATTGAAACTGATGGATGGGATGACAGAGAATACTTTTAATTCATATTTAGACAGTACATAGCGTAGCAAACTATGGACTAATTATTAAAAGCCATATTTTTCTTAAGCATCAGTACCATAAACAACAATTATTTGTAGTGTATTTTTCAAATTGAGTCGCAGATGCAGTATGTCAAAGTTTTTATGTTAGGAGTAATATGAATTCGTTTTTGGTGTTATATAGAATATCCATTGGTAACTTTAGAAGTTGGCTTTTTAAATGTGATAATCTACTAGTCAAAACCATTTTTAAGTGTGGAGTTTTAATTTCTGCAATAAATTATCATTATTATTAATATAATTTTTCTTCTGTCGTAGCTATGACCAACACTTCATACAGGACCACATCATTGGCTCTCAACAACATTGACAGCTGACTCGTGGATGTAAGTGTATACCATAATGTGTAACCAAATACATGATGGGAAAAAAATTAACCCGGTATTCTACTTTTAATTTTGTCCGAACGAAATTTGTGTTCATTCATGGCTTTCAATAAGCCTTATTAGTATTCCAATGCGCCGCCGATGCGCGTCAGCAGCATGATAATCAAAAGCACGTGGCCCCCGCCGCTGCAATGGTTTCATAACGACGATAATTGTCTGTCATGTCCGATAATGAATAAATAAATATTGAATTTATATGTATTCATACTTGTTTTTGCCGAATATTATGAATTAGATCAAATAAATAATATATTCCAGTTATTGAAAAATTGTATTAGACAGTAATTATACGCATATACTACTTATAAATATTGGCAGGAATACATGAGATTATTACTGCAAATACACATGATCACATATAGGCTGGGTATACTGTAGTGGTATAGTGTTGTGCATATTAACATATTTCATTATTGATGTCATGGATGTGCAATAGATTTATTTCGTATTCATATACTAGATGTAGATGAATACAACCCGGGAAATATATACAGATTTAGTGATGAGAGTGTGCATTTGTGTATATAGATCTATTTAGTATTACATCAATTGGTCAAGGATGAGGACTGCATACCATGATAACTGTTAGAAAAAGGAATATGTGGCACTGATGTGGGGCAGAACCTCAGGGTAGAACTGAGCAAAATACAGGATGTTAAAAGATTTTCAGGGAAAGTGGATGGAGGTACGCTGCAGAAAGAATTTCATATGGAAAGGCAATACCAGGCTGTATTGGTTGTTGGCCCCACTTAGATGCCTGATCATTTCAAGCAGTTGATCAATCGATAGATCTTAAAACAATGTACAACATTCTCAACAACCTTTTAACTGATACATGTACGGACATCAATTTGCAATTGTATAGGTATTTTACAGATTACCATTAAAAGAAATAAATTTAAAATATTCAGGTTAACTCAACTGACATTGAAGTATTATTTTTGTATCACTAATAAGCATAATTACTGAAGTTTATTTTTCATTATGTTGAGAATGTGTTATAAAGGTGCAAGGCATTCACATGTTGTAATATGATTTAATGTATTACTTAATGTATTACTTTCTGAATATGTTTTATACATGGACTTGCACTTGTATTATGTCTGAAATAAAGTCATTAATAAGATAACATAAATAGATATTCACTGATATGAAAAGTTAACATCAATCAATGATAATCATTTTAATGGATCACAATTGAAACAATATTTCAAGGTGCATTAATAATTATAACTTAGTAGTCGTCGGAACGCCGTAAATCTCCCCTTCCCCGATCAGGCCATTTCCCATCAGGCCATTTTTGAAAAGTAGGCCAAAGTACTCAAATATTAAATCATGTTTTAGAGTGACATAGTCATACAAAATGTCAAGTTTTGGTGATGATAGGTAATAAAGACTTCCCATGGAGACAGATAAGCACAAATTCGTAATAATTTGTTTTTAAAACACATCGTAATTTCATCAAAAAGTAGACCAAAGTACACCAAAATCTAATCAGCTCTGGAGAGTGGTACAACGAAGCTAGATGTAAGTTTAGGAACCATAGGTCAAATACTTCTCCCTGTAGAGTGGTAACAAGGTTTATTATGTAACGCTCGTAAGTTCAAAAGTAGGCCAAAGTACATCAATATCAAATCACGTGGGGAGAGTGATATGGACATACCAAAATGTCAAGTTTGGTGATGATAAGTCATAAACTGTTCCCAGGAGACAGATAAACACAATTACGTAATAATTTGTTTTTAAAAACACATCGTAACTTCATCAAAAAAGTAGGCCAAAGTACACCAAAATCTAATCAGCTTGGAGAGTAGTACAACAAAGCTAAATGTGAAGATTGGTGACCATAGGTCAAATATTTTTCCCTGTAGAGTGTTAACAAGGTTTATTATGTAACACTCATAAGTTCAAAAAGTAGGCCAAAGTACACCAATATCAAATCACGTGAGGAGAGTGATATAGACATACCAAATCTCAAGTTTGGTGATGATAAGTCATAAACTGTTCCCAGAAGACAGATAAACACAATTACGTAATAATATTTTTAAAACACATCCTAACTTCATCAGAAGTAGGTCAAAGTACTCAAAATCTAATCAAGTCTGGAGAGTAGTACATCAAAGCTACATATGAAGTTTGGCGATCGGCCAAATACTTCTCCCTAAAGTGCGGTAAGATATTTGTACCGAAGCTCATAAGTTCGTCAAAAGTAGGCCAAAGTACAAACAAAAATTTTTGAGACAACAATTGTCCTCAAACTAAACATATTTAATTTTCAAAGCAATAGCTCTCATGGTGTTCAAGTTATAAGCTTTTAAGCATGTGGACGCGGACAGACAGACAGACGGACAGCACTAAATTTAGAAATCTCCCTCGGACTTCATCCGGGGAGATTTAATTAAAATGCTACACCATGATATGAAATAACTGTATGTACTTTGCGCTTCAGATTAAAAAAGTGGGTTATCATAATAAGTGTTTTATTTGAGATATTCATCAAATGCAATTAAATGTGTATATGGAAAAAAAATAAAAAACACACATACGATTTGAATAACAAAAAATAAATCTTTATAAACCATAAACAGATTATGCTGTTTGTTTATATAACCAGTGGAACTTGCAAGTTCCTACATGCTTCACGAACAACGATATCTTCTAAAGGCAGAACCAGAGTTAATGGTAGAACACAATATTTGGTGAAAATTCTTTAAAATGTCTTAAGAACTTTAAACATCTCTTGCTCTTCAATACAAGAACTTGGTGGAAGATTTCCAGCTTAGGAATAAGATATTTCTGCCATGGCCCAATCCTCTGAGATTGGTACACTTCTATCTACAAGCACCAACTTCTGATCCAGTTGATCCAGGGAATTGAATTTCGAGGTAATCTTCCTGTATGACGTGGGACTACACAAACTCGTTGATATAATACAGTTCTTGATGCAACATTCGAATGAAGTTGTTACATGTCAATGACAGTCACATGATCGTGACAGTCAAATTAACATTCACACCTATGGACACATTATTTTTTGTATATGAATATTTCTTAGAATGACTCTGAGGTTGTGCTTCATTCACAGATTCTCTAGACTTTATTTGTGTGTTGCAGAGCCATCGTGGAAACTGTACTGGAGGCAGCTGTGCAAGTGGGCTGTGCTGGTAGTTGATCTATAAATAAACCCAATTTATGTTTATAGTCGCAACAGACCTGACCATGATACAAAAATAATTTTGTAATTCTGGGATGG
>JAGTTF010005908.1:0-22007 GCA_019095985.1 Streblospio benedicti
CCACCTGAACCAGAGACAACCACCGAATGAACACCGATGAACCACCGATGAGTCAACCACCAATGAATGACACAGATGAAAACAAACTGAACCTTTTAGTCAACCAACACCTGATGAACCACCGATTGCAGAGACAACCCACAATGAAATGACCCAGATGAACCACCGATTGCAAGACAACCGATGAGAATGACCACAGATGAACCACCGATTGAAGAGAACACCGATGACCACAGATGAACCTGATTGCAACCAACCGGAATGAATGACAACAGATGAACCACCGATTGCAGAGACCTGAGTCAACCAATGAATGACAGATGAACCATCTGAACCTGAGTCAACCACCGGAATGAACACCGATGAACCGTCTGAACCTGAGTCAACCACCGGAATGAACACCGATGAACCGTCTGAACCTGAGAAGACAACTGTGGCAGTGGCTAACGCCGTGACGATGCCAACTAGCGCAGCGACTTCAAAAAAACCTTCAGGAACAAGTCAGTATAATCTATTATTTTGGAAATATTTTTTGTGCTAGTCCTTCTTGCACCAGATAAGGCATCGACCATTTGATCTCAGGGGTGGGGGGGGGGTGCAAAAAATATTGAAAAAAATAACGCAAGGCTGAAAATTGGTGAAAAAAATAATAAGGTTTCATTTGGTTAGAAAAAAATAAATAATTGTCAAATTTTGTAATAATTGAGGTTCAGTAATCTAAGAAAAAAATCTAAAAAAAATCTAAGAAAAAAAGAATTAGATGTCAAAGTTCATAAAAAAATAATTGAAGCTATGGTGAAAATAGCTGCCCCCCCCCCTGAGATCAAATGGTCGATGCCTAAAGACATTGATACAGGTTTGTTACGTCAGATTTAATGCACCCAGGCTGCAAGTCACTGCAATGATGCTTAACACAGAGTGAAGGAAACATGGAAATAAAGTTACTTACTTCTCTACGATCTGTATGCGACAGTTTAAATTCATAGGAATTTCACATGTACATTTTTTTCACATTTTATAAAAAAATATGTGCAGTACTTTGGGCAGTAATCGCCCGATTTGGATTGTTTGATAATTTGAGTGGCTCCTCTTGCAGGTTCATTCTGCATGCACCTAAGAATGGCACCAACAGACACGACCGGAGGCTCTGTGGTGAGAGAGACGAACGTCGACCGGCTCACCTGCTTTAAGCAGTGTCAGGAGGCAGGTAGGGATGCCTATCTTCAGCGTAATACTAATGCTTATGTCATTCCAAAGAGGTGTCGGAAATACAGTAGATCCTCTGGTCTTTATAAGGAGGTTCATTTTAGTCACTTTATGAACGTTTGGGAGCATGAAAAAGGAAGATTCTACGGTATTGAGAGAAACTAGACACATCGCTCAGAGTGCATATCCCTTATTCACTTCCATGTATTGCATACCACCATTAAATGAGACAGAACAGGGACTTGCTTGCTGGTCTCCACCATCATACGGAATCATGTATGTCTGTATTTAGACATTGTCCGCAAAGAAAACGCTTTCATTTTTTTACTGGTCCCAAGTGTTGGAGTAAACATGGCAGAAACAGGTTTTATTACTCTCAAATCTATAGCTCTGGCATTCAGAGTTTCATTTGCTTCCTAGAGTTTCCTTTGCATCTCAACAAGAAGGATAACCACATTGAAAAATACCAAGTGTTTATGATATAATTTTCTGTTTTTCCACAACTTGACTTCCAGGTCCTTGCGGAAGCTTCTACTTCCATCGGGGCAATGAAACCTGCATTCTTCATGAGACCGAGGTACCTGCCTACATCCTCCAGACCAGCGACGGATGGAGTTTCTGGACCTAGATGCCCAAAAGCTGATTTCTTAGGCATCTATTTTAGATGAAAAAATAAGATAAAATAAACAACTGGGGTTGCTATGTCAGATACAAAAATGGTAAATGTCCAATGGCATACTATTCTGGGATCAATTTTAAGTGCACATCATTAAATTACTAACACCACTCTTACCTAGTCGCAGGTGAAAAAACATTAGTGGTGTATGTCGATATAAAGAAATACTGTATTTGATTAAAGACATGGAAATGATCATCTCTATCTAATATAAAACTACATTTCAAATTAAAACCAACACGTTGAACCTGAGTTTGTTTACCTTCAAACTGATAAAGGAAACATATTATGTTTAAATGTCTTTCTACAAACACAATACAAATACTTATATTTGATGAACAGTAAGTTTGACCACTACCAACTACCGAACTTATTCTTCATCAGAATGTATGCCTTGTGATTTATGTTATCTAATGTTAGTGTTTTTTGCAGAGTATAATTTTGACAGGCAATCCCTTTACCTGCACTTGTACTTTAACCCGAGAAGTATTGTTTTGGTTTTAAGTTCTAATTGAAAATTTATTTTAACAATTTTGTCCAAGGAAGTAAGTTCTAATTACAATTGAAAAAGTCTAGATTTGAAAAGCTTACTTAAAATGAAAATAACAGTATTAATTCTGTATTGTGCTTTTTGCACTTTAAACTCAGTGGTAAGAAAGGCATTTGAACATAATGAGGGACCAACTGCCACTTACTTAATACAAACAATATTGTTAATACAGATAACTGAGAAGTGGTTGGGCAAATCACGATTGTTGGTTGGAATGCAGAATTTAAGTGTGAGTTTCATGCAGCCATCACTCTTTTCGTTGGTTATTGTTTAATGAATATTGAGGTACAACACTGTACATCAGTCATCAGTTGTATACCAAAATTAAAAAAGTATGACAATTATTTATTTGGATAATGAATGCAATTTTTTACACATAATTATTTGTTTAAATTTAAACATTTCTTTGAATTTATTTAGAAGTGACTTTGTGCGGATGTGGTATTTTCATATGTTTATTAGGGAAGAGGTTGGCAATAGGATATCATTATGAAATTGGGACATTTTTATTTGTCATCACATTATTGATACTATGAAATGCTACTACCATCTAAACTGTCCATTGGTTGTATATATATTGATTTATCTAGTTCGGCTGAATAGTGATGACATCTTTTCTAAGATTTTAAATATGAAAATGCACCACAAGGAAAAATGTGAAAAGAAATTAGTGCTTGGTCTTTCAACTTGTAAATTGCATAATGATTGATGTCCCTCACGTAGCAATATTGTTTATTTTAAAATCATATAGTTGCATGTGTCCCCTTAAATTCAAATAGAAATGAAAGATTAAAAATCATCTTGAAGATGATCTATCTTAGAATATTTGAAATATATGTTGATTTAATTGTATTCTACAAATAATGTTGTAACTTGTATAGTTCAATATAGACTTTTAAATCGTGATTGGTGGATGTGCTAATTAGGAGTATCCATTATCATCAAGGACAAACATGATGTGAGGAATAAAGCCACTGGAAATCACAGCACGAAAACATTCGTAACAATTCAAGTTTCAATGTGGATATATAGTTAAAAATGCATGATGAACACGATCCAAATAACAAATGACAGTACAAAGAGCAAGTGACTCACAGCCAGTTTTTTTAGAGATGTGTGTGTTCAGGATTGACATAATTGGATCACAATTAAACTTATTCAGTGGATATCTTCCTACAATAAAAACATAGTATCTGGTTGTTTCAGCAACTAAATCCATAGCACGTAACCAAGAACATCTAGTGTTGTACAGAGAGTCACATGCTTGATATTTACCTGCTCGTATAACAAATATCAGAATTTCTGTGATAATTTGGAGATCAAATTGTTTACATTGTGTGTTTATGTGTAAGTTTCATTACTCCTATATATTTGATATTCCTTATATCTTCGCTTGCTTTTGTGGCTTGGAATTACTGTCCCTTCAGTATTAAAAGGGACTCACATATGTACATTGATTTGATATTAATTGCAAACATTTCTACTGATTAGACCCATTGAAGTAAAAATTGTCCACAACGTAATTAAATTGCTAAATTTAAGTGTTATTTGATTGTGACATAATCAATATTTATATCTATTTTCCATAAAACATAGTTGCATTATAAAGTCTTATCTTTGCATATATGATAATAAATCCTTTTGTTGGAATGCATGTAACCAAGAACATCTAGTGTTGTACAGTCACATGCTTAATATATACCTGGTCATATAACAAATGTCTGAATTTCTGTGATAATATGGAGATGCAATTGTTTTGTTTGTGTGCCTATGTGTAACCTTATTACTCCTACATATTTAATATTTTTGTTTTATATATTAGCTTGTTTTTTTTTTTGCTTGGAAGCAATATCCCCGCAGTGTTGAAATATACTCACCTACAAAATTGATATGATATTAATTGCAAACGTTTCCAATGAATTGACAATTGACACATTCAAAGTAAAATTGTTCACAATATGATATGCAAAAGCCTTTTAAAATGTAAATTTGCAAAATTTAAGAGTATTGGTACTGTGATTACTATATAATCAAGAGTTCTTTTACGGCTTTTTCTATGTAGGCGATAGTTGCATTATTCTTATGTTTGTATATATGATAATAAACCATTTTGTTTGAAAAAGGTTTTGTTTTAATTTTACATTCCATGGATCCACTTCAAGCTTTTCCTTAATATACAAATTTTGTAATGAATACTTGTTCAGAGTCTAACAGATTTATATAATGTTGTAATGGACTATTAGAATTAATTTCCTAAAAATATTCACGAGGAAAACTAATCTTTTGTGTTCTCCGCCGATTGAGGGACAACACTGGTGATTTTTTTACTCAGATTTCTTCATGATAATAAATGTAATTATATTAGAAGAGTATGCAAAGCACAAGCAGTTATATGAAAAGTTAACTAGCAAAACCATGTTTGCAATTCTGCAAAGAACAACTGTTAAATATGCAGACTCAGTCTTACTTGAAAATAAAATGAACTTAATAATTAAACTTTGTACTTTAAAATATGATTACGTTTATTGCATTCTTCCAATTGAAGTCCATTAAATAAGAATTGACAAAGACATATATTATTGTAACGAAATATATCCCTACTACTTTGTGTTAATTAATTAATGAGTCAAGGAGAGAACACAAGTTTTTGGTGCCTCTTTTTCATGTGTTTGGATATAGTGAGAGACATTGTTACTGAGATACATTCAATATATACCACATCGTACACCATCAATTTAATATATTGCAAGTTACACTTTGCAAAACAATACGTCATACATTAAAAATAATGAGAAAATTGGGGTTTCCAAAGGAATTTAGAGCATTCCATGTGCGGCATGTCACAGAGTGGACCACAACGGCACCATGATGGGTCTAGTCCTAAAAATAATAGCAGTCGCACATGTTTTTGTTTGTAAACAAACTTACTTAGCGTACCATGTAGTAATTGTAACAGTCAGATTTCTTGAGGTGGGAGGTAGTACATATTCTTGGGGGTTATATACCCCCGCTTGATCTCAAAATCTCAAAGAATTAATGTTACAAATCTCAATGCAAAAGCCCTTTTCTCAAATCTCAATCAATTGATCTCAATGAATTGAAAGGTTAAATCTCAATTCTCAATGAATTAAAAAACCCAAATCTCAACCTTCACTAAATTGTATTATACCTATACCGCCCTTATTCTTAAAGGTTATTATGCATAATGCAAATCCATTGTGGCATGATTTTAATGTATTTTGGTGTGTACAACTTGAAGATACCTGATTGTGTCATCGACATGGGGGGGGCATTTTGGCACTTTGTTAGGCACATAGATATCTCAATTTTGTATGGAAAATTGATTTAAAAAATCTGCACACTTGAGAAGCTGATCGCTTTTGGATATTTGCTAGCAGATATGGTAGGGAATAAGAAGGCCACATGCTAGGTAGGGGTCAAACTTGGAGCTATGGGTCAGTGGGGGTCGTAGTACAAATATATCGAACAGGCGAGTCAATTATACGATATGCACGCTGCTAAGGGCTGTAACGCGCATGCGCGTAAATTAGCACAGTAAACATTTACACATCTTCCGACTTTATACCTAATATTTGACTAATTTATAGTTGCTGATGTTTATTCGTCCTTTATAATTTATGTGGATATTTATGCTAAATATTCAAAGGTTTTAACTGAATAGCAGCCGCTGAGTCAGATGGTCAAAATGGCAATGAGAACGTTATGATATGATTTATTTTAAAATAAAAACGAATCATACACTCATTTAGTGTGGATTTTAGTCATTTTAGTAATGATAGAATGTTAAAATTCTCACGATTGACCCACAAATCCAAAATTCTCGTGCTCAAATCCTACAATATAAGATAAAATAAAACAGTATAAACAAGTTGAATGAAAATAACAATAAAACAATATAATATAGATTGTGAATGTCTACAAATGATTTTCAATGACCCTTGATTATACTGTGACCCTGACATTGATGAAAATGACAGCACATATTCCTGGATCTGTCGATGTTTATAGTTTAGAGCATAACGTGCCACTTGTCAAAATAGTTTGAGCCTACGGCCTTTTTAGCCTGAAGTGCAAATAAATACATCTACAGCTATTGACGTAATGATCTTTTGATCCAAGTGAGATGGAAAAATTGAATGAATTCAAATGATTTAGAACATCATTGTGTACACTTGTCACTGTGTTGGTGCGCCTACAGTAGAAACTCCAATAAAGACACATTGCATAATAAAAAGTTGTATGAGATGGTTAAATGAGCAAGAGACGTTCAGAAAGTAGTACCCTATAGTAACAACGCAAAATGTAAGTATTAAATGGTCAGTGCAACGACTGGAACCAGAATTATAATTACATATTCACTATCGGCGCCATTACAAAAGATCCTATCCAGTGTCACTGCCCGATACCAACATGGGTACCACCAACATAGCGGCCAGTACGTGTAACTAAGCATGGAGCATGCAGCTTGCACGGTACACTACTGCATATCTATAACATGATAAAGGATAGGTCATTATTTGGCAGCAGAACGGGCCAAGACTTGCAACATCCATGCGTAAAGAGATTGATTGATTGATTGATATTCTGCAGGAATTAATGTTCTTAGGATAGCACATGAAAGCGTACATATATATGTAATGCTTATTTCCAATGTGGTCCTTGTTTGTTTGGCAGGTTAGGTAACTAACTGGGCCATGGGTGTGTGGAGGATTTTCGCCATAGCTTCAATTATTTTTTTTCATGAAATTTGACATCTAATTCTTTTTTTCTTAGATTACTGAATCTCAATTATTTTTTAAGCTGTATAAAGCTGTTTAAAGCCATATTTGACAATTATTTTTTTCTAGCCAAATGAAACCTTATTATTTTTTTTCACCAAGTTTCACCCTTGCGTTATTTTTTCAATATTTTTACTGCCCCCCACCCCCTGAGATCAAAATGGTCGATGCCTTATACAAACACATCTTACTGACTACAATGCATACAAGTTTTATTTTGTGTTGTGGAAAAATATTGAAGGGTCTCTCTTATGTTAATATGTAGGCCTAATAACACCTATATTGGAGTTACTAGCCAACCATTGAAAGAAAGGTTTTAACAACACAAGAGAGCCAGCGCTTGTAGGTACTCTTCTGCGATCTACCATCTTATTCAGCAACACCAAGGACATTCATTCAGCATAGAAACAACAGACATCCTGGACAAAGAACCAAGGTGGTTCGAGAGGGGCGTAAGAGAGCAACTTATGAGAGACTTCATCAACCTTTGTTAAACAGACAAGGGGGACTTAGAGTGGTTTCTGGACGTTTCGCCGGTGCTTTTCTGGACGATTTGCCGATGTTTTAATGTGGCCGTTTTGCAGCGTTAGGCGAGATAGATTTCCGATGCCCCTTTAGGCAACAAATCATGGCCGAGACCACTCTAGGCAATTAGACAATAATATGTATGTTCCAGTCAGATGTCTCAACCCTCCTGCACCTCAAGCAGTTCTAGAACTTACAAAATGTGGCTGCAAATCTGATGTCAAGTACTGCGTTGCAGCTGTTTCAAAGAATGCCCCTCTGTGTAAATGTTTTGATAGCAATTGTGACAACATGATCAGGCATAATACTTCTGATGAAGATGTAGATTAGAGACAGTGTTGTACAATGTGCAGGTTAAAAAGATATGTTATATGACCGAGATATTATCTCGTTGATGATTGCTAATTCATGTTGCTGAGAGTCACAATATTGAAGAATATCTATGTAGATGCTTTGATTGCTATTTTACGACAAATATCATATGTAGGAGTAAATTGCTTCTAGTGTATTGTTATTGATAGATAATAGAATAAATGTAATGAGCATTGAATTTATGCTCATATATTGTACTTAAATGTAGTTAGTTCTAAATTCATTACTTGTTCTATTGTGTTTTCTAAGCTAGAATATTACAATAAAGGACAATTTTGCCACAAACTCTTCAATATATCTCAATAAAAATATTTTAATTGACTTCAGCGTCCTCACTTACCCTATATATGAGACTAAATTTACAAATGCAGAGAAGGACGAGCTTCTGCTTTTGTGGCTGAGTGGTTAGTGAGTTGGACTTGTGTACAGAAGGACGATGGTTCAATTCACGGTCGTGTTTGGTGGTGAGTGTTGATCAAACTCATCACTAAACAGTTGGTTGCACACTGCCCGTGGTACCTACAAGTTTAAGTTTAGGTACAGGTGAGGCGAGTGAAAGCTAATGTGAGTGATTAGCATCTGTGCTCAACAACAGCAAATGATGTGATTGCTGTATGCTCCCCCAGGGAGTTGAGAGAGATAAACAGAAACTTTTCAGTAGCTGATATAATCTGCATATTGTATGATTTTATGCTTGTGTGTATTTATTGTTTTGTTGCCTTTACCTATTTGTTATTCTAGTTGTTATATTGAAAAGCTCAGATGACAACCCATGGAGCCGGGCCCTAATATGAGTAGATACATATAAGCATCTAATGTATAGAAATGTAACAATAATACATTGGATTAAAAAACCTCACAGCATACACAGATGTTTGAATCTATTACTGACAGTTGAATATTTGATTACTGACAAATATCACTACCACCCCCATGTACACAAGTAAACAAGTACTGTACTGAGATTTAAAGGGTTAACATAACGTCTATTCATTACGGCAAACCGTCTCACCGGCGAAACGTCTGAATCGTTGGACGTTTCGCCGCCATAAATCTGGACGTTTCGTCGGTGACAAATATGTACCGGCGAAACGTCCACACCGGCGAAACGTCCAGATACCCTTAGAGTAGAACTGTCTTCAGCGTGGGACCAGCCCTGGCAGAGCAGCACCAAGTAACCCGCCCATCTTGGGGTTACGTCATCACGTCATACGTCACAACACTGAAGAAATATGGCGGATGCCATTACGTTCGCCTCTATAAACAACCTCCTGCTGACTCCGTTCACTCCACCACCAGTGCATGCAGTGAGCCTGTCAACTACGACTTGTGATTGGTTGATAAAAGTAGTGCCTCTAGTGGTAAGTTTGGCGTAATTGTTATAAGATTCAATTTTTTTTTGGATGACTATAAGAATTAATTTTATATAATGTAAGATCAACTTGACTTGCCATTTGATTATCAGTAATATTTTGCCCATCCCAACATTGTTTACTTGCATTTCATCTGTGAAGTTTTGAGGACGTATTTACCTATTTACGCAAATTAGCACAGGCTACTTGTAAACCAGAGGCTCTGTATCACGACGCATGTAAACATCCGGTGGGTGACAATATAAACGTCTGAATATATTACATCAAATAATTAAATTCAACCACGTGATTCATGAATTACTATGTACATGTAACTAAAAACGTAATTTATCATTCACCCATTGAGTTGCCACACTGTACATGTACATTGTTGAATATATCAACATGTAGGACAAATAAACTATGACGGCATGGACTACGGAACATCAGCTAATGAACAGGTGCCATCACTCATAGTTGGCAGACACTTGTGTAGAAAGACATTGTTCACATACAATTGTAACACATGTAGTTCATTCATGACCCAATATTCCACTTGAAAAATGAAAGATTTTGCACGGAAGAAAAATAAAAAGTAAAAAGTGAACCCCTGCTCATTTTTTTATAACATAAGGACGGAAAAATCAACAAAATAAAAAAATAAAAAACAAAGTATAACATTGACCTCCCTCATATGTGTAGGAAAATAGGCAGGACGAGAAACATTTTTAAAATTAATAATGGTAATTTTATGGAGCCTAATGTAAAATGTTCTAATAACATGTCTACTAAGGTTTAAAATGGGTTATATCTACCCTGTGGTGTGGATAGAACAGGAATGAAGACCTTTCCGTGAATCCTTATCTGGAACCAGATTTCTTGAAAGAGCCCCTTTTGTGGTTCTTGTCAACAAACGCCAAATAATTAGAAAAGTGCGTAATAAAACACAAAACAATAACCGCTTATTGATGTGTGTTCCCGTCGTCCTGTACCCCCACCCCAATCACAGCCCAACATGTCTAAACCTATACACGTATCACTTGCCAGATGTCTTATCTTCCTACTTGTTTTGCAATATTCATAAGCTGCCCTTATTGATATAGAAGTGTAAAAAAGAAATAAAATATAAACAAAAACATGCACAGTAGCTTATTGAATGATATCATCTACATATAAACACACACATACTATAACACCTATCCATTTATAAAAATGCTTCGTCATGGTAGGTGACTTGAAAATATCACATTTTCATACTCGGGATTCTTAGCAATGTGTTTAGTGGGCTAATGGACTGGTTCGGCAACTCGAGCCTAGGTAGGGTCATTCATGTTAGCTCAGTAAACTGTATATTCGTTTAATGCATTTGCTTTGAAATGTGCCTTTGTTAACACCACACAGACTGTTTGTCGTTCGTATTCCATCTATAAAATTGTCAGGTATCGTCATGGGTCCTAATTCTTAGCAATTTAAGTTATAGAGAAGATTCTACTAGTGGGGCTTTTGGAGTCACATGTCTGGTATTGCAGTTCTAAATTTCCCCCCAAAAATCCTCCACTTCCTAACTCCATTATGGTCCATATAGTAACTAATGAACATGAAGGTGTCATTTCACAAGGCAGATTTTCACTGAGATTCTCTACAGTTTAAGTTACATTGACGTGCGATTACTAGTACACGTCATTTTCAAGATGTTAAAAGAAATGATGATCGCTAATCAATAAAAACACACACTGAGCATAGACAGATCCAGGGGGACAGGGGGCACGCCCCCCCCCTTTACCCACCAAAATACTAACTACCTGAAGTGCGCCCACCATTTTCTAAAAGCCTGGATCTGCCATTGCCAAGTGTTTTCTATATATTGAAAGAATTCATTTTAACAATAGCTGATTATCGGATTTTATACTCTAATAGTTCGATGACTGTCAGTCCATCTTTTTCACAGAAACGAGGTCATTTACTCGGAAGTAAACCACTTCAGAATAAAATCCAATAATTAAGGAGTGTTTATAATTGGCTTTACCCCTAAAAAGGGGGGGGGCGTGAGCAAATGTTGACGAAAGTTAACAGGGTCGTCGGGCGCTTTACCCCCCCCCCCTCCCCCCGAAATAAAAGGGGGGTCATGAAGTTGACGAAAGTTGACATACCGATAAACAAGACTACAATGGTCTGTCACGTCGTTGGGTATCTACACCAATGCAACAAGTCACTACTACATACGACAACATTTGATCACGACTGAACATGCTCAGTCATAGCGACGGCTTACATTGATTGAATTGTTGTCATGCGAGCGTCCACGCCAGCCAGATTTTGCTCGACAAAAACGTCCAGTCATACTGTCACAATCGTGTAGTCGTAGAACCACCATGGCTGAGTGGATAGGGAGTTTAGACTTGTGACCAGAAGGTCGTGGGTTCGATTCCCATTTGGGCCTGGTGGTGGTTGTTGAGCAAACTCATCCCTAAATCAGTTGCACACTGCTCCGTGGCATCTACACGTTAATTAGTTACAGGTCATTGGATTGAAAGAATGAGTGAGTGATGGTGTGGGTGATTAGCATTTTACGCTGAATGCATGCTGCTGCCGATGCAAGCATATGAGAAATGATCGAGTGATGATCAATAAGTGGGCCAATGACCTGGTGTACATTGTAAAGTCATAAGAGCAAAATTTGAATCAAGACTATAAACCAACACATTTACATTTAGAGCTAGCATTGTTTATATTACAGTATTTGAGCAAATTTTGTGCAAATTGGGTTTGTGCAAAAGAGCCAGCATGCCGTTGACGTCAATTGTGAACACTCATTTGGCGGTTGCTAAAATGAATTCTTTAAATATATAGCATCAAATACCTAGCTAATATACCAAGTGTTTGTTTTATTGAGTGTGTTTAAAATGTCTTTGCGTATATGCATATAGCTGATATCGTATAATGTAAACAAGTTATGTGTAATTAAGTTTAGAATAGATTATTTGTTTAGTTACCTCCCCCCCCCCAATAATTTGTTATCCTACAAACGGCAGAGAGGGGCGGGGGTGGCACATGGATGTTCAAATGGTAATGGAAACCCCAGCCCGACCCTCATGTTGAAGAGAAAAGTGCTAATCAGTGCCCTGTAACGGGTGGGGCTGGTTTGGTTTAGGTAAGCCTACTACATCCAAGGCGGAGCTGCTGGTAACCAATCTAAAACAATTCTAAGAGTTTGTGTCCGGTATGTGCAGCATATTTTTAATGGATCCGGGGTTTGGGGTAAACATGGAAAAGCTGGAAATTCATTACTTGTTCTCTTATTCTCGACACCTTAATATGCTTAGAGAAAATGAAAGCTGTTTCTAATTGATCAAGACTTTTGTCTATTTATCCCAGCCTCCTTACTGCTCTCCTCAACCTGCTACAGCCACAGCACACGTCACCAGCCGCTAGTGCCACTAGTCCAATGACCTGCAGGTACCACGGTGTAAGCACAGGCCTTTCTCACCTGTACTCATAAATTCAATTGCAACACAACACAAGACAAGGCCGATCAGTTTGATCATTACAAATTACATATTCACACCTCACCTATGACAATTCATCATAGATTAGAAAATAAAAATATCTCAGTTGTTAATTTATAATTCCCGTAAATCGCTTCCATACTCTAAATCATCAATAGTGCATGAAAACAATAGGCAAAGTTGATATTGTCTGGCATTAAAAGAAAAATGAGGAAAGATTAAACTTCGTAATCCCCCACCACCAATACAACACTAATGTATGTGACGATAGTACGTTCAATAGTCTGTTGGTCTTAAATCATTAAATGAATTGGTTAGCCTTGTATTCATAATTTGCAGACCAATAGTTTCTGCCCACTGAGCACAAATACCTCACAATGGATTATTAGCGTAGACAGAAGATTAAATGCCTTCCAATTGTATTTACAGCAAGGTTATTCAAATAAAAAGCAATCACGGTTCATCATTCGTTTGCTGAGCGACGCCGCTTGACAACATCACCTGACCGTCAGCCATGCAAAACACCGTCCATTCGGCTCTTTCCGGCGTTCCCCGGGAACCAATCAGCAGGCTCCATGTGGCCACAAATACTTCCGGGAATTGCCGAATCAAGTGCGGCCTCAACTCGGTAAAGTCCGGAGAATAAGTCATTTGGACAATTGACAGTGATGATACAGCACAGAATGAACGTTGATGTGGATTAGGAATAAAGTGCAGACTTTTGTTTAAAACAGTCAACGCAAGTCAAGACATTTATTTTAAAATAAAATTATGATTTAGAACATTCAAATGTTTGAAAGTGGATTACTAAGTGAAGCAACTTTCTTGTGTTAGGCATTACAAAAAAAATCACTTATCCCTTGAAATATTTATGAGTGACTATTTGAGCCACTTCAATTTACGGATTCGTGGCACATTTTGTTGTGTTACAAACGCTGACATTGTTGTTAAGGAGAAAGCTCACTGCGTTTTAAACATTTTCCAGATTTAAGGTCATTTGTGTGTTTTTCGTAACTATTAGTAAATCATTAATTTTAGAGTTATTGTTGGGTTCATTTGATTTTTTCCAGAAGGGAACAAAATGTTGTGAGACACTTTTGTGAATTATATATTCCAAACGGCCCTTATCTTTACGTTTAGTTACATACACTGATTCAATCATTATTAGAGAAAAGCACATTTATTGGATACAAGATATATTTCTTTGGTATACAAGATATATTTCCTTGAAACGCCCCTCTTTTTTAATAAATGCTTACATGGCAAACATATCTATTTAAAATGTAAGCCTTGGTTTCATGAGAGAGAACAAAATGGCCTTGCATGAGTTCATTAGTGTTTTTATTATATTTGCAAATATTAATGAAGGAGAGTGCACTGTTTTGTGTAGGCTTTGGCACACGGAAACATCACATCACAAAGATTACAACATATACATGATGTAACAACCGAATATACATTATTACAAGGAAGGTCGATGTTGACAAGTAAACGAAACATAGTGTCAAGGAATTTACAGAAAGCACAAATGGCTGAATATTTTATTAATGTACCTACATATCTGCCTATATTTTGTTTATATTTTTGGGCTATAATATATATTCAGGAAATATAATATGTGTGAAAATGTTTCATGTAATGGGGCATTTATTTTCTAAGCCAATTAGATAAAAAAAAGGGTGACTAATGGCTGATTTTCCAATTTCATGAAAATGTAGTGAGCTTACCTCTTAACATTTCCTCATAGCCCAAGACGTTAATAAGCACATTTGCCAACATGCTTCAAGAGGGACATTGAGATTGATCTAGACATTTTTTTGGTGTTTCATATTTGCTATATAAATAACATTTGTACAAGATATGAGAGTATAGCTGAGGATGCGCATTCTAACAAGTTTCGTGTTGCTGGTGCTCTGCGTATGCATCCTAAAGGATGTGCAGGCAGCCACAGCAACCCAGGCCACGACGGACACAGAAAATCCACCCACCACAGCAACGACCCAGGACCCGACAGGTAACTGCATTTTTTCGTCACAATTCATGATACCAATAAAATGCTGCTAAATACCTATGGGGACACCTTGATAATGAGGACACTTCTTTTTAACTCTCACCCCCATGACAATGTCTTCCTATCCATGTGCATAAGACACACAGTCTAGTCTGGCTTTGGGCACTGGGGTGACAAGAATGGAACCAACACATACTGTAAACAAATTAGATACAGCGCGATGTTGACCGTCGGGGACAATGCATGCTTGCAACCACGGCCACCAAGTGTGGGGAATCTTGCGTCGTGAACAACCAGAGCTTGTTATCAACTCTATATACTCCTTATACTTCTTGCTATGGTGTTATCTTTGAATTGGCTCCTATGTGCAGCCATGCCCTGTGGCGTGTACAGCCGGTGTCTCACCAGAGCTCACAAATGGCCTCCTTAGCACTGACCCTAACACACACAGATAGCACGGGAGTCCCCGACGACCCTGCCATACTGTACCCGGTGGTGGTGTTGAAGACTAACCACAGGCTAGGTCTCGAGAGGAAGATAGCTCAATAAGGACCTATTGTCATCGAGAACAAAGTCTATGGTAGAGCTGAGACCCAGTGTCTTTTTTTCCCTGTATTGAAGTGTGCTGGTCCCTATTCCTACAGTGGCCTTAGTAAGAAAATTCAAGTCCCAACAAGGTGTGTAACAGAGGGTAACTAAACTTTGTCCATTGCATTTTGTTATAGACTACTTTTATATGTGCAGGAATGGTACCATTCCTGCACCCTTGATGACATGAGAACTAGTTCTGTTACAATACGTTAATTTGTGCTTGATCCATCGCCTATTAGAGCCCACAATTTTAGAGTCCATTGAGTAGTTTGCAATATGTACATATCACATTATAAAGTCCACATTTACTTGTCCATCATCTAGAGGATTGGGAGTTGCCAAAGCATGTTCAAAGGCTATCATACATAATTTTGTGGCTATTGATGGAAGAGAACGTCATTTTAAAGTGCTATAGAAGTCTAAACGCATTTTAAGGGGCTATAGATGTCTTAACTCCGGAAGCTTTAAGGATAAGTTTGCATATTACCATGATAGCCTGGGTAGCCTGTGTATAAAGTAAAACACAGGGAGCTATCACATTCTTATTGCACTGATTTTTGTAGAATCTTCAGAAATCTTCAACGGCAGCTATAGAAATAACTATCAACAACAGTAATTAATTCCTAAATATGATACGACAGGCCTTGAGTATTCCTCAATTTGAGGATGTGGCCGAACTATCACGCCAAGCCTTTCGGTCATTTGGATATGTTATGCCAAAGAAGTGTTAGCTACTCAGACAACCCCTTCTCGAGAGTTCTTTTTCTGTATTTCAAACTTTCTTCGCTAATAAAGGTTGAGCTGTGCTCTGCATGACCTAGCTACATCAATCTGCCGTCGCAAAGCGCATGATATGTGATTCTCAAGTTCTCTATTTTCAAATGTCACACCCATTGATTCACAGCTCAAACACAGAGAGCTGGATTTCAATTGATATTGAGACGTTTGAAAGCATATAAAACAGATTCTAATTGCCAAATAATCTTTAAAAGGGGGGGGGGTATTGGTGGACCCATTCTCAGTATGTGTAAGATTTGATGTTCCCATTCCCACACTTCGTCACAGAACTATTTGGTGAGGATTGACATACATTCTACATTCTGTTAGGAGAGGAACCCCAATGCACCACAGGCCTGTGGAAAAGAGGACATCATGTCCCCATTGTAGTATTTTTTTATCTGTTTTAATGTTTGTTATTTCTCTCGTACATGCATACAATAATAGAAGTTTCACTAGAAATTAAGTAAAAGTAGATGCTAGTTTTCTCAAGTGTGTAGAGGCCACTTAAGAAAACTCAACGCACACCCCAAGCCATATGATAATCCGTTTCTCAAACGCTGTGTACAAGTCAGACAATCATGCACTAAAATAACCTACAATAAGAATAACATGTTTCGCGCAAACATGAAGCATTGCACTGTGTACACAGTACCGTGTACACAGGTGGAAAATACACTGTCTCGTCATGACAAATGTATATGCTTATTGGTGGTAGCGCATAAAATGTGCCCCTAGTTGTCTTGCATCTGAAAGTTGCAGCTTATTCACACCCTGTACGCAACAACTGCAAATCACACCATCAGGTTCTGACTTCACAGAGTGCAGAAATTAGGGGTGGCAAGAACTATTTTTGTCATATTCCCTTGCAGCGGAGTCATTGCATCATGACAGTTTGAATGAAAACTATTAGCTATGGTATAAAATTTGATCTAGCACTGTAGACAATTTTGTTTACAAATACATGTAGGACCCTTGAGGGTCCCACGGGGCGGATACTTGGTGGTAAGTGGATGGGTTTAAATGTCCCTGGATTGCACTAATCTGGGCATCTGAGGGGATATTGAGTGGTAAAAATTGGACACCGGCATTTAACCAATGCACATTAATAATCACTTTTCCATTATAACCTCATTGGCGAGAACAGACTGAACCACTTTGTTTCTGCAGGTTTGTGTCCACAACATCTGTCATGATAGTACTTATGATATACGGCTCAATGTTGTTATTCATTGTTTATACTAAAAATGAAGAGGGAAACCACGACACCAGAGGCAGTTCTTGGCCATTCTTTCATCTGGAATATAACATTTTAAATCCTAAACTATAGACATTATTCAAATAGTCCTGAATTTTACATACACAAAAGAGACGTCATTGAAATTATGGCCTAAAATACAGTCTTTGTGAAAAAAAACCCTCGTACTATGATACAATGTGAGCACTGTGTATTGAATATAAGTGTGAAAACAAATATCATCTGTCAAACACACATCAATATCAAACAAATATTGTATATCAAACAACTTTTATCTGCCATATTGTGTGCCAAATCAAATTTCAAAACGTTGTCCGCCCTCACAGAGCAGATCACGGAGCTGACGTGCGACGGACAGACTATCACGATCACGGCGCCGGGGACGTACGTGTCTCCTGGATACCGGGAGGACGGCTCGGGCACCTACGCCAATGACCTCCACTGTGAATGGACCATCGACGGTGGCCTCAATCAGGTAAGACACGGATATAGTGTAACGTCTGTCTATTGGATAACCTCACAATTGGGGGATTTGTTTCATAGCTTTTTTTTTTTTTTTTTTTTCCTAGCTAAATTCATTGCATTATTGTTATGTATACACATAATTAACTGGTGATAATATTAATGGTTAATAGTCGAGATAATGTATACGAGAATACCAATGGTGAAATGGTTCCATACTCACATAATATATCAACATTACAGAAGTTCAGCGTGAATGTCACTGACATTGACATCGTCAACAGCCAACAATATCCATACTGCTACCCGGATGAAGACTACATGGACGTCTATATCGCCGGTGATTATACTGTTCTGTGTCACCCGCCGCCCTCGGCTGAGGTGTTACTGTCGGCGGGAGATCCCGTCACCATATGGTTTATGACGGACTGGACAGACGCTGGCAACGGATTCCAGTTTAGCTGGGAATATGTTGGTAAGACTTGGGGTTTGGGTGTTGTACTTTGCCGTCATCATAGACGTATTTATTGTCATGGTCATGGTCAAAGTCGTTGTCAGAGTCAAGTCATCGTTGTCGTGTCGTCGTCGTGTTTTTAAGTGGTGAATTTCAATTGTATCTTATATCATACGGGCCGGCAGCCACGGCCTAATGCATTCTCTTCAACCGGACATTAATTAAAAGATCTTATTATTAATTTAAAGATCTTATCATTTCATAATGTGGCTCATAGACTAGTCCCTTTTGTGCGTCATCGAATCAACGACAATATTCCACATGGAGTTAAAATTCCCTCACATACTGTTAAGACCAACTTTTTAAAAACAGGAACATTGTATTTGCAAGTTTCATCAGAAGTGTTCTGAATTTAGAAGATTAAGCGTAGCCAAACCCACAAAAAGATGTGACCACCAATAATAATCCACTGGGAACTACTCGGAATGTTTCGGAGCTCAACAGACCTCCGATGTGAAGGATGTGAAGGAATCCATTTTGTAACTAAATGTATGTCGCTTTCTTAATGAGTAATGATCCGGTTTAGTGTGAAGATAACACTAACTATGTACGCAAGGTGTTTGGTCTGCAAATGCAACCATTGCCTTTCTATCTCTCCACATCATTAGATTTAAAAAAAAAAACTGGTGTTCATGCACCTCATGATGTTCAGACTGCCGATTTGATTCTTCCCGTTTTGATAATGTCAATTGGGTTCCATATCCAGGGTATAAATGGTCCCATGGCATTTTGATTACCATCTATTTTATTAGACACATTGTATACGCACTAACAACACATGTATATACTAAAACGCCCAGAATTAAGACCATCAATAAAATATCTGACTTGTTTAGGGACAGTGCAATATTTACCCAGGCAAGGGGGACCAGGCATATCGAAACTGGTGCATATCAAAAAGGTCATGTCCCATGCTGATGTGATGAAAAAACTGATGTCCCATGACCTCCATTCATAAAAAAAAAGTGTGTCCCCTCCCATGAATATAAACTTTTTTTTTGACCTGCGAGATATAAAATTTCAACGTGAGATATGTAAAATGAATTTAAATGGAGCCAGTATAAAAGCAGTAGTAATCTAGATTGGTAATAATTTAAGCCATTACAACATATTTTTATTTACATGTGGGATCTATTTGTTTCTGTTCAGTTCCATGTTAATTGTCTACTTAATTGACACGCCAAAATGTACATGTATCATTGACTTTTGCAAAAACCGCTATAAACTTTGGTCAATCTCCGTGCTTAATTTTTTGCGATGGAAAACACGCTCCCCCCAAAAACCACGGCGTTAGTCTAAACTCCTCACAATATCAATACAGCCGCTGACGTAGTAAGGCGTGTTCATTTTGGGAGATGCAACAGTTTAGACATTCCGCGCGCTCAAAACTGTAGGAATTGACGTCTCCAGCGGCGCTCAAAACAAACATCACGTCATGGACTTGAATGTTGAATGTTATAATATGATTTATTTTTAAAATAAAATCATGAAAATGATTTTAGTCATGATAGAATTGATTGACACTCGAGTTTGGCTAAATTGATTTCATGTATGCTGACATTTACCCTCACTTCGTTCTGGTAAAAGTCACGTAGCATTGAACTTGATTTTGCAGTATTAAGTATCTGGCAATATTGACTTTTTGCTGTTTTCCTCTATGTATTATTTTGATTTTAATTTGCAGCTTTGGTCAATCCTGGACCTACTTATCATAGGCTATCAATGTTTGCTGACTATTTAAGTTTGTGTGCCCAAACAAATCTACTTTTATAGTAATACTGACCCTAGTTTCATGTTTTTAAATGTTTTGCCATCCATACTCAAGTTTGTGATTTTTATTTTTATTGCCAATTTCTGTTTGTTGACTGACATCAAAGTAATCATATATTATTTTTTCAAGGTTAAAATTGCTGAAAATACGCATTTTTAAGCAAGAGATAACTTGCTCAAGTATTTATCAGCATTATCATTTTTTTATTAAAAGATGAGCCATGTTATATTTTGTAATTTCTGTTTTGTTTTACACATTTTATGCTACCATATTTTTCCTATACAAGTAGTATAAGAAGGGATTTGAAAGGTATTGATGTGTATATGGATATGTTTTTATTACATCTTATTTCTTATATTTTGTTAATTAAAATTCATATTGGTTACCATTTGTTTGTTGTTTGTGCCATTCTGGTAGTGAACAGAACCTCTTGTAAAATTGTGCTAAGATAGTTATGTTGGGTTCAATATATTCTACTTGGATAAAAATAGTTGTTGCGCAAATAAGAAATCGCATTTTCACATAATAGTTCATTTAGCTCTACACATTGTTGCAACATGATTTTTTTCTTAATTCAATGTCATCTAGAGATCTAGGCCGCGTCCCAATAGTTTCTGCGTATGGTTGACACACATAAATTTCTAAGGATTTCGGGCAAATTTTTTTTTTACATTTTTAGCATCTGCTGATAGGTAACCCCCTTTTTGGTTTGTTTTTTCCCCCAAATCAATACAGCCGGGCCCAAAACTGGGGAAAGGCCTTGAAAAAAAAGACAGGAAAAAAGGGCCCCCAAAAAAATCTCAGGACTTTTTTGTCGCCGGGTTCATTTTTCATCCGGGTTTTGCCCCAGCTGGGTTCAACTAAAATTTTCCCGGGGGTTTCCCCGGGTTTTTCTGAGCATTTCTCCCAATGGCGGAATATTCCGGGTCATGTGGAGTGTATGTTTTATGTAGGACTTGCCAAACAAAAACAAAAGGATTTTCCTTTTGGGTTTATGCCATTAACGGGTTTTTATGTTTTTAGCAGCCCCAAAAACCCGTGGGAAAAAGGGCGGAAACCCCAAAAATTTCTTCGGCGCCAAAAAATTTGGGAAAAAGGAAGCTTTTGGTTTGGCGTAGGGGGCAGATGCTTAACGTAGATGAAAATCTGGGGTATCCGAGTTTTTTGGGAAACCCCGGGTTTCCCGTACAAAACCAAAAGACCAAAAAGGCAAAAATTTTTCATTCTCATAAAAATTTTGCTGATTCCCTTTCAAAATTTGGGGTTTCAGCAGGTGAAAAAAAGGACACGTCCCCTTTAAAAAGGGGAATGAAAAAATCCCAAGGTCCCCCACTTTTCCCCTTTAAAAAAATACGTCCCCCCACCAAATGCCAGGTTTCCCGCCTGGTAAAACACCGTTACCCCCCAAAATTTTTTGGGTTGAGAATACAGAAGGGAATAAACTGGCGTTCAACATAGAACAAAAATTTTTTAAAAAATAACCCTTCAAACAATAACTTGTCCCGCATAATTTAAAATGTTTGTAAATTAACTTTAAAAATAAAAGCAAAAAGTTGGTCCAAAAATAACATACATTTAAAATTTAAGGGGAAAGTTTTTTTAACGTTTAAGCTGTTAGGAAAAAAACCTGTTTTTCT
>JAGTTF010005908.1:22107-33068 GCA_019095985.1 Streblospio benedicti
TGGATTTTTTGATGGGGTGATATTAGGAATGGGGGGGGGGGGGGAAAAGGGGAGGGAAGGGGGGAAAATTTTCTCACTATGAAAAGGGGGGAAAAGGGGAAAATCATTGTTTTTTTTTTAAAAATTTTGTGGAAAAGGTGGAAAATAGGGGAAGTGATGGAGGGAGTTGTAAGCCCTTAATCTGCAACGGGTTCCCCGGGGGAAAGGGGAAAAAGGAGGGAAATCATTTAATTTTGTACTTTTAAGAGAAATTTGGAAAAAAATAAAGTTTTTAAAAAAATTTTTTGCTGAAAAGACAGTTGGTTTTTTTTTAAAAAAAGTTTGGAGGAAGGTCAAAATGTTTTCGATCAAATTTTTTAACACGGGTTTATAAAAATTATAATTTAAATTTTTAAACTTGTAAAAATGAAATTTTAAAAAATGATAAATATTAAGGGCAAAAGTTTTTATATAAACTTTGGCATTGGGGTTTGATTTACAAATTTAAATTTTTAATCCTTAAAGCAAGGCAATTAGTTTAATTATCCAAGTCCTGCTGAATGTTTATAGAATTAGTAAAAGGAGATGTGTGTTGTGCAATTCGCAACTATCCAACTCTCTCCCACATATATTGTTCAACTGTGAAGGTTTTAATATTAAAAAAACACCGTTATGGAATGACCTCATTCAATCATGCCCAAGAGCACTTCAATTGTCTATAAACTCCATGAATAACGACGATAAAACTAAATTTATAATAAATGGTTTCTATGTTCAGTATAATAATGAATGGGACGGGACACACAACTTTGTTATAAAGCATGTAAATAAATTGGTTACGGCATAACATAATGCTACAAAAGATCTATCAGAGTGAAGTAACTGTATCTTTCATGTCAACCTAATTAATTTACGTATTGTTAGCATACCGGTGCTACTTTGCATCTAAATATGTATTACGTTATTTCATGTATATTTTTCTTATTTGTTATGTCATAACTTAAATCATTATAATGTAAACTCTTCTATCAGAAGGCACTCAATAAATACAATACAATACCAAATCTATCTAGTTTACTTCTCGCAATGTAAGTCCACAATGTTTATGAGGATAACATTTACTGCGAACTTGGTGTGCTCTGAAATTGTACATGGGGCCGGTTTGTAAGGCAGTGGTTTGTGCGGACAGAGGGAAAAATCTAGGGATATGGGCAGCAAGGCCAATACAATTAGGGATGTGGGATTTCATTACCCCTAATGCCCCCCCCCTCCCCATTGATATTGGTGACGTATCATTATAGCATAGGCATCAAACTCAAGATGCAGTTGTCATATACAGTAAAACTTCCTCGGGAAGCCACAGGCCCCTAGTTGTAAAATAGGAGTCGCCTGGCCTCTGAAATCTTAAGAAAGGTACATTAAGTTGTAAAGAAATATAGCTGATGTTTAGGTAGAATCAAACAGAGCCTCTGTGTCACAAGGTAGCTGGCTACACATGGAAGTTGTGAACATGGGATGAATAGGTAAACACAGACCAAGTACATTATGCACATCTTATTGCTCAGACCAGAGGCTTGTTATGCATTGCTTGATGCCAAAGCCATAGAATGTCCCAAACCTTAAAGTTATCATTGGTTAACATATCCACAATCATGGAGCCTTCTTAGTGGCGCTCCAGCAGTAGTCAAGTCGGCTTTGTTCGGTTCAAAAGAATTTAAAGAAATCCGAGGCATGGCAATAATACTTTGAAAAATTGCTTTATTGATGGTTCTTGGTTGGATCATGGTGAGCCAAAATCAATAACGGTCAAACCATTCACGTGCTCTATTTCTGAAGTAAACACACCCTCATACCCAGCCACTTTTCAACAACAAATATCGGTCTATATCATGCTCACTGCCCTGGCACCTCGAACCCTCATTCTGAGAGAATCCACCACTGTTCTGACAACATCACATCCCTAGTTTTACTGTAAGCTTTTGTTACCTTAACCAGCATTGATTAATAAGCCCGACTAGATGACAATGATGTGACTTCAGAACTCGCACGTCGAGCAAACATCTAAATGTAAGCACTGTCATGTTCTCCAGCCATTAAGTAAAAAGGCAGCAAACAGTTTGGCCAAATAGATCCTGTCACGGGTTAGTCTCAATCAACCAGACCGACACTACTGTGTTCGAGAGACTCCCGGAGGAAAGAATGTGAGTAAGGGAAGGGTCTGGGTTGACCCTGATTAGGCAAGGTTGTGCTGTATGTCATTTGCTTACCCGTTGTTTATCATATGGCAGTGCAAGCTGTCTTTCTATCTTGTATTCAATTATTAAACATCACCCCCAATTTCACATAGCTAATGCTATGGGTTCAATTCCCGGTCGGGTCTGATGGTGGGTGTTGAGCAAACCTATCTCTAACAGGTTTCACACTGCTAGAGATACAAACTGTGAATTGCGATTGTAAATAAGCACATTTACATTTACATTCACTTATCATCGCAACACAAATTGTTGTTGAAATCATTGTAAACTAGATTACAATGACCATTTCTATTTTTTTCACTTGTAAATGACCTCAAGGTCAAATATCAAAACATGTTTAAAATCTTTACACAAGGTTTTGTATCTACGATATTATTGATAGGAAACCCTACATAAAGGTATTAATTGTAGACAAACTATAATTATTATAAATAATTGCAATGCAGAGGTAAATTTGATAACAGAAAATTAATGATTAGATTTGCATTAAATCATGCCTTATAATCATCATTTTATTACAGGCCCTTCCAGCACAACCCAGGTACACCATGAGACAACAGCCATTGAGAACAGCACTCCAACAACAGGTTTGCTTCCCTAGTAGCTCTTTGTAGATGATTTGGACACTAACATGAGATGAATGGCATGATAGAACAGCAACCAGCAATTGTGTCTTTTACAGTTTGACTTTTATTTTACATTGCAGAATTTACAAGTGAAACTAGTGATATGTCTTCTGGAAGTATGAGTGTAACTACAACGGAGGTTTTTGACGACCCATCAAGTACAACTTCCGCAGACTTTCCAGTTGCAGCCTCCATTGCTACTCTCGCTCCAAGTCAATATGCAACCTCACCATCCAAAGATAACTCCATGACCTCAGACCGTTCATGCGTCCCTGAATGTAATAATGGGGGGATCTGCCAGAATGCAAGCTGCTACTGTCCCAATGGATTCACAGGCTCCTTGTGTCAAACAGGTTTGTTGTGGAAATGTTTAACCATCGTACATAATTATTCACTATAATCTGATCATCCCTTTTTGAATTAAAGTACTATTGATTTGACTGATACAAATAAGTCAATATGCTAGCTCATCATCATTGAATTGTTCCCTTTGGAAAGATAACTCCAGGACGTCAGGCAGTTCATGTGTCCCTGAATGTGAAAACGGCGGGATCTGCCAGAATGCAACCTGCTACTGTCCTGATGGCGTCACTGGGACCTTCTGTCAGACAGGTGTGATGTGGAAATGTTTAACCATGACATAAAAACTCACTATAACCTGATCATTTCTTATTTTTAAAGTGCCATTGATATGACGACTATGACCACTATTATCATGTAGGATTTGTTTTGTAATAAAAATATGCCTATGGTATTCAGTCATTATGATAAACCTCATCTCACAATATGAAAACACTTGTAAAATGTAACTTATTGTTAAAAATTTATTTTAGAAGTATGGCCAAATGGTTCCAATGCCACTGACTGTGATTGTGACTTGGGAGGAATCTGTGTCAACTCCACATGCTTTTACCCAAAAGGTTTGTTACCATAAATTTGCCAGTCACAATTCACATTTAATGAATACATTCAATCCATTTTGGACTTTAATCACTTATGAATACATTCACTTTTGTGCATCATCTTGATTATTCCAAATATAAGAACATATTCCAACAATCGTTAGAATATGATTTCAAATGTTCAAGCACCAGCAACAGAGCCTACAAGTTCCTCCTGCCCTTGGATGAAATCCCCAACCAACCGAACCCGTTACTACTGCAGTCTTTGTGGAGATCCTCCTGAAATCCCAAATACCTCTTTATACATGTCCACGTGTGGGGAGTCTGTCCGGTGAGGCAATGCTTATGAATAGATCTAATTTTTGCACATGTGGTGATCCATCTTTATGTTAAAGGTAAACCTAAACAAAGGACTTCACATCTGCATTTTAGTTACGCGTGTTTGCCTGGATACAAGCTGCTGATGGGAACCACCACCAAAGTATGTCAGGAGAATCGCCAATGGTCTGGCGATGATGTCAGCTGCAAAGGTAGGATAACATTTTGATATGTATTATTAGTTTTTCCAATGTTGCCAAGTTTGATATGATCATTTTAAAACAGCTTCTTGTTTTTACATATGCTTTGGTAATTATGATTCAATTCAATTCAATATTTTATCATACGGACATGTGACCAATATAATATACAAACGTGTATGAATTGACAAACTACAATGTGTCCCAGCCAACCTGGCTTTCAAGCCAGTGTAAAACAAAATAAATTAAAAAAAGGCAGTAGCACTTAGCCTAACATATATATTTTTTTTCTTGAATATAACATCTTTTCTCACTTTCCATGAATTTCAAATAAAAATCCTACTTCAGCACTACATGAATTCATAATTCATAATTCATAAAATAAACAAACTTACCAGTTTGTGACAAGTTGTAAATAGATTAATGATTCAATTATTTTAATGTATTTACCTGCTTATATTCCAGAAATAACTCAAAATTCAAAAATATGAAAATTATAGTTGACATTTGATTTTTTTTGGTTATTTCTGGAAGATAAGCAAGTAAATACATTAACATAATTGAATCATGAGACCCACTGCTTTATACCACATAACGAAAATCAACTGGACACAAATGTAAAACGATTATATTTGTACTTTGAAGCTAATGAAAAGGAGGAAAAAGTAGTGATTTTTGTGCCCAAAGACAACATCACAGAGGCTGATCAGGTTAACCTTCAAATAGGTAAGTGTAATATGGCATGTTGGAAAATGCCTTGATATACATTCCTTTAGGAGTAAAATTTTAATTTACTGCATGAAAGGTGTGAGACCCTCAAGACTTAGAAATAATGGTATTGGTCAGTGTTATTAGTCAATACACCCACGACAGTCAGTGATGGGGTATTTTTGGCTGCCACTCTTTATCCTTCATTCTGTGGTGTTGATAGCTTTATAAAGCCTTCATGACTTTGTAGGCTGGACCTCTGCAGATAGCCAACCGACTGCTATTTTCCTTGGCTCTATCATCGGCATCAGCGTCATTTCCGTCCTGGTGATCGGCCTCATCACTCTTGATGCCATCAACCTCAAACACCACATCAAGTTTGGCTGCAACAACCTGAGGAACCGCCCAACTGACATGAAGAAACTCAATGTGGTGAAGGCAAAGAAATAGGTATACATACATTTACATAAGACGATGTCATTTTGGAATAACATGATTATTATAGATACATTAGAATTTTGACGCATGGAAAAAATCAACAATGCATAATAATTTGCGCTATCTAAATTCACTCATTGCTCAAGTGTCTTGGAAAATTAGTTGTGCACATTCTTTCAAATTGATGAACAGTTGGAAATAAAACTACTCCCATCGAGGAAATCTTTGCCACTATCACAGTATCCTGTGAGGATTTTACAACCTTAACTTTAGAAGGAAAATTGAATCATAAGTAATATATTCACTCAGATGTGGACTCTGTATAATGTAAGTTGACTGTGTTTCATATTATTTGTCACTATCTACATATATTTTGAAAGGACCATGTTTAATAATGGATTTGTTTGTATCAATGTTCATTATGTGTCTTTTTACTTACAATCAATGCATTACACTTATAATCATTTACCAAGTTGACTATTTACTTTTAATTCCGATTGTACATAAACAATATTGAAATGATTTGATAGACATAACATCATACACAAATGTTTTTGAGAAAAAAGAAGGAATCAATTAGTCTATTGGTGAAGTGGCAATTGTGTCAATCATTGTCTTAACCTCCAAAGTAAAAATACAATGTGTTGTCCCCGGGAAGCGGCTACATAGCAACCTTCAACGGATATTTGATTATTGTATCAAATGAGGAGGATGTATCGTTGGCCTACAGAAATCTTTTCAGACTTTTGATTATCCCTTCTAAACCATGATACTGTATGACGTAAGGTAAAAGTCTTGCAGACCCAGACGCTTTTTAAATGATTCCAAATGAAATATAAGAATGAAGTAGTTTATACAGTGTAGTTAACCTATGACATGCACAGATAATGATTAGATGGCGGGAAGCCAGAGATCCTTTCACCTTCAAACTTGTACATATGTTTAAGTTTTTAACTGAATCTATTAAGTGGTGTGAGGTGTTTGTATATTGCCATAAATGACACGTGACACTCTTTTTTTTCATTTGATATGATTTCCGCATTCCATGTACAATGTAGCCATATTAAATATGACTTAAACAACTTAAGTGCACCTATAGGTTTGTATTAAGAAGATAGGTATAAAGCATACAAAAAATATAACAGATAATTTAGACAAAATGTAGCAAATTTAAAATTTGAAATTTTTATGTAACAAAAACGACAATCATGATTATGTATTATTAGTTTTTTTCAACGTATTATCTATAGGTATTTATATTATATATGCATATAAATGATACTTTGAATTGGGTTCAATTTGTAAAATATTGACTTCTAGTTAGTGTTTAACATCATATTAGAATTAGAAAATCCATGGAAGGAAATATGACAAAATATATACATGTAATTTGAAACAAAAATGTAACACTTGCTTTGAGCAATTATTGAAATGAAAAACGTAAATTTACTTTTTATTTTTCCGTTGTTCATTCGAAGTTTGAGGACTATAAACTGTATTTAAAAATGTTAGAGATTCATTGTAGCTGCCGAGGAGATTTTAATGTTGATTCTTATGAAAATATATTTGCACCTAGAAACTTAAGCATGAACCCCCAAAATTATATATGTTTGTAAAGTATATAACAAATGGCAGTTTGAACAAATAATAGCATTTATTTATCTCCAAGCTTAGAATCACGAACAGACAACTCGTCCACCTTTCTGTCTATCTAAAGATCAAGAAATGGGGTTTGAAGCTAGTAAAATGCATAGCTGTAGCTAATGTATATGTATCAAGTTATAACAAGCGATATTTTATAATGACAGAGAGTACACAGTACCTGAAATACATTAGAACATAATGTGGTATTTTTGTCCTCTAAACAAATCAAAGGAGTCAGACTCCTGAGAAGCCGAGCTTGCTGTTATAAGTCTCTCTTGAATGAAATGTGCGTGAAATTACTACAACATGCGATATAAATCGGAGTTGTTGCATGCATGCCAGATAAACAGAAAAGAACAAACACACGAGCCACATGCATGCATATGTACTGGCGTATTGATTTTGATCGGCGGGCGTTTGCCGTTTTTTCTATTAACATCGGCGATTTTAGAATCCGAACAAATTCAAATTGGGCACTAATTTCAGATCAAGATATGGATTTGCTTATAGTAAAACATAGTGGCGGTAAAGGGGTAACACAATGAAACGATATTTTATATGACGGAGTACAACCTGAAATACATTAGAACATAATTTAGCATTTTTCGTCCTTTAAAAATGGCAACAGCATGCATAAATTATAAATGTGACGTAACGCGACCGAAGCATCGATGAGAACATTTTGACAAGTCGGCTGATGATAAATCACTAAAGGTGAGGTGGTCTCACATTTCCCTCGATATCTCTGAGGTTTTTTTACTTACAGCAATCTAATTATCATATTTGTAATCTACAGTAATATGCGTTTCTAATCATACCAATTATGAATACAAAGTGCGACATTTTGTTCCTAAATTTCGCCAGGCAAAATGTGCTTTGTTCCGACAATATAATTTGACACCCGGCGCGATTATGAAAAAATACCAGCGGGATGACATCTTCAATCAGATCTAAAACATGCAGCAGAATTTAACACCTTGACCTAAAATCACTGCCGTGAAACCTCAAGCGAGTTTAGAAAAAATATCTCTGATGCGATAACATATGATGTGTATGAAAGGAATTCCAATATATCTAGTAAATTAATGAATAATGGGCAACAAACGTTTCAACAACCCACCTTGTCTTGTTGTCAACAAGTCACGCTGTTTCCTTTGATAACAGGTGGTTTAGACTTGAGCATTCGTCGCTGGCATTTTTAAGACAGCATTTTTTTTATTTTAGACGAATTTCTTAACGTTTAGTTATATATCAATAAAAAGAGTGGAAAGAATAATGGAAAACGGTGTAATCGATTTGTAAGTTGAGTAAAATCATAATGAGTTATTAACCAAAGTTTACCGGACGGTGATGAACAGTTGCCGTTAGCCTCACTCATTGCAGACGGCACCTTGCAGACACATAAACAAAGGGGCGGAGCTTAATTGTGACGTCATGGTGTATTTGCATAGCTTAATTAAGACGTTAATTATAAAAGATCTAGTGATTATTAAATTACTAGATTTGTGGATACCAGAGCATTTTATCAGTGGAGTAATTCTACAAAATTCCAAGACATTTGATCCAGCTGTTTGAAAGTTATAGCGACAGACGTGTCAATTGTAACATAAGACAATTTGGCTGGCCATTCACGGATCGCCGTCACAGCAACGTACCTGTCCTATCATTCAAAGATGGCGGTGTTTGCAGTCATTTTTCAAGATAAATGGTCTGTATATTTTAAAATCATGAAAGTTACGTATATTTATGGTATAGAATGAAATATCTTCCCAAAGACAATCAATACATTTGTCTATGCAGTTCAGGGAAATTAGTTTTTCTAGTTGTACTGGCACACGATTTAAACTATGATCTTTAAGATAGCTTTTTGAAAAGTATGGGTTTGTGTGTTTGAATAAATGATTCAAATTGTCATGAACTTGTTTATGGTATCATTATTTTAAAGACGAGACAATAGGGCCTTTAGCATGCTATTCGTATTATTTGTTATACATGTGCACAGGAATGAAATAAATCAAATTAAATAAGATAATAAATAATCCATAATGTTTTAATTCGTAAAAATATTGCTAATTTTAGAAACAGGTTACTATCAAATCAGAATGGCCTGATACAGTCATGTTTTACTGGTGATTTTTATATTTATAGGAGTTTAATTGATAAGAAATGACTGGAGTTGGCTTTTAAATTTTGATAGATGATTTTAAGTATACTTTTTAAAATATGCATTTCAAGTGTATTTTACTGTGATATTTATTGTAACTGCATGTTAATACTGTACTTATGTTTTTATTTGTTATATGGACATGTTTTATGTCTGATTTAATAAATGATTTGATTTGGTGTTATTTGATTTGATAATGCAAACGAATTTTAATCCAGTCAATGAAAAAAAATCCCGATTGATTTACTGTGGAAAGTTATGGAAAGTGAAAATATACTAGTATATGCCTATGTCCGCTTATTTTTTTGAAAGGATAAAAACGGACAAATTATCACTATGCCCTGGATGCCCGGGCTCCCATGGTATCAGTGCCTGTTGGTTTTCCTCCTATGAAATAATGTAGTAACTAGCTTATACCCGTGTGGTCAAAGAGGCATGCTGAGAATCACATTGAATCACGTCAGTTACATAGTCGTATAAGTAGATCCCAACTAAGCCATTGGTGAAATCCATTGACTTGGCATGTAAAATGAAAATCTAAGGGAGGAAAGGGTAGTTTCCATATAAAGGGAACATGATGCCCTCCAGGGGCATAAAAAATATTTAGTGAGTGTATAACTATGTTTTTGACAGCATTTTATTTTCAAGCACCCTTGTCCTGACGACACTTGCTCACGTGTCCTGACAGCACCACCACCCATCCTGAAAGTACCCTGACAGTTTCCCCATACACACAACATCGAAGATCAAGCCAAGGCGTGATTCATTGAAAGGCAGTTTTACTATGTAAATATGACAAGGTGACCATCCTCTGTAATAGCCAATAAAATCCAAGGCATTATGATCTTTTTCCTAACATTGGCTATAAGTATTCTTATTTAGACAGTACAAACTACAAACACATAAATAATGTTAACACACTAACTACACAGCAAACATAAGCAGCAAGTATGATTCATTGGCGGAGATTTCAGAACCATATAACAACAGTCGATGATGAAAAGAAAGTCAAGACACCAACAATTCAAAAGTAAAAGCCACTCAGCAATGTCAGAATTTTGACACCACCCACCCACAGTACCTGCCAACATCCTGCCCATCTCCAGACCACTAATTAACAACAAATACATATTACGTAGTTGGGGTCTTCACCGTTGGTCTTACACCATCCACTCCCACCCATTGTCCTGATAGCACCCACCCTTGTCCTAAAAAAAGCTCAGCCCCAAATCCGACACTGATGACCAAGTCCTGATAGCATGCTTCCCATCCTGACAGCACCCATGACTTGATAGCACACACCGGTACTAACATTGCCAACCTCTACTCCTGCTTGAAGCCACATACACATTGGTGACATTGGCATAGCTCAGATACAGACACATTTTGATACTTACACAATACACATATATAGTCCTTTTTATACTTAGGTTCTGTCCATTATGTCCAACCATAATAGTAATAAATCATATTAATCTTGCAAACATCCACACTCCCGATTACGATAGCGTGACTACAGGAACAGTCACTTCATGTACAATTTTTGTACAATTAGGTCTCAGCCAAGTCATTTTAGTCACAGCTAAGGTTGGAAAAGTTGGCGTTTATGTATGATGCCTTCCATGCTTTTACATATGAAAGGGATATATTGAATGAAGTATATGAAATGAGTACAGCACTCTTTTTCTCAAGCACCCACCCTTGAGCAAATTGTGGGCTTGGGTGAT
>JAGTTF010005908.1:33168-77753 GCA_019095985.1 Streblospio benedicti
GAATATTAAATGGTGTTGTTAGTTTATTCAAACCTCCCTCCGAATTGTACGCTAGCTGACATCAAGCGCTTTAACAATATTGCACTGACGTAAGCCTATGTCCCACCAGCTGTAGTAGACATCTTGCACAAATCATAATGACAAAGTTGTACACTTTTTCTTGCATATCAATAGATAGAAAAGGTCAAACTGCTGTTCAGCCAATCAACGCTCCATACGTGTACCTAAGTAACAAACTACTGAATAATGTTAGTTTGTCACTTTTGGTTTTGACCATTCAAAAAGAACATGAACTGTGACAATCATGAATTATTAAAAGGTAGTAGTTTTTCACTCATTACTATGCATGATTAGCACTTTTGGGGCTCTGACCAATCAACAAACATGAAATGTCCTAATCATGAATAAGTAATAAGTAGCATTTTCCGTATCATGTTAAAGGAAAAAGACAAGATACATCAGTTTAAACTATGAAATAGTTAAGCCCTTTTGGCTTTACATCCACAATTTTGCTAAACTAGGATTTTCACAGCTGTTGCAACCAGAAGGATGTAACTCACTCTATATCATATCGGCTGGTGACACACCAGCCTCTATGGAAAAGCCAACTATAACCTAGAAAAACTAGCCAATCAGCTTTATTCTCTCGCTATTTTGGGGACATTTTGGCCTGTCAATCTTCGGTAACTCCTCCTCCTCATGAATATTTGTAAAGACCTAGATCTACACGGTCATTTTGACAGCTATAAGTGAAAGACAATAACTTTTCTGTGGCCTTCATAAATACGTATTTCTTTACATAAATTGTACGTGTGTGTTCAGAATCGTACCGTGGTTCTTATTTTCACCTCCATGTAATGAGATTGTAGATTCATATGTCTAGAATAGCTTCCAAATGTATGGCTGTTGCCGCCGTCGATTAAAAAGACAGGTTTGAGACACACTTTAGAAGAATGAATTTCTACAAGTTCTCTTACTTGTAAAATAATGCGACTGCTGTGCGTTATCATAAAGGGTAAAGATGATCCGAAAATAGATATAAAACAACCTACTTGGGTGATAACCTCTATAAAAACGTCTTCAAATTATGTTCGTCGTGTGCGTACAGCATCGTAAGCTTTCAAATTTCATCATCACCAACACAGACGCACAAAACACTGCGATTATCAAACAATGCGTGTGACTTTAGAAAAAATCCTTTTGTCCATGGCTTCATAATTGGTTTATAATTAATCCGACAGTTGAATTTTTGATGGATATATTATTGTAATGATGCAAATCCATTCGTTTCACAAATATCTCGCTACCAAGCCGATTTAAACAATCCGCCATTTGCCGTGTTCCTTATATGGGCAAAAGCAACAACAACACGGCACTCACGTGGCAATAAGCCTTTATTATATGTTTTACTTTATGTAATATTATCATACTATTATCTAAAGATATTTTACTGTATCAGGCTACCATGAATGTCAATTCATAACTCATGAATATCGCATATCATATGTTTACAGCCAGTCTGAACACCACATGCCACTGTTTAACAACATCCCTAATAAGGAGTGGAGGAGCTTCATTTTAATGTTGACCCTTATTATAACTCAATTAGACACACTTCATGAATATGCTGGTACTTTTCCTGGCCACTGATTGGTTGAACACCAAAAAGTGCAAAAAGTGTACAACTTTTTAATCCCTTATGCAAAATGTCTATTGAAAGCAGGTGCTCCACCGAGAGGCCACTGATAGCCCGTCTCAAAACCTTTCTAGGAATTTCGAGGATTTTCCCCGCTGCAATACGCTGCCAATGTTCTGGGCTGCACAAATTCCTCGGGAGCTCATACTAGCGAATAATCCATCAATTTTTTACATGATGTATATGCCAATGTTGTGTCTAGGCTCTGTTAAGCAACTGCCGAACATCCATCGCATATTGAATGATTTATTGGAGTGGATAATTTGGCATGTAGCTCCATTATGTGGTCAGTTAATGCTCTCTTCACATCCAAAAAATAGTCTCCTCTACATTTACTGTCTGTTTTATGTTCAAAAGCAAAAGTGAAAAATCATAAGAGCAGAATGGAGCTGCACAGCTTTTATTGTCTGTTATGTGGACACAATCATAACACTGTGCAAAGGCAAAAAACGGGCTCCGTCCCCATTACTGTGCCACCATTATGATTCTGCCACCATTACATTGCCTGCTTTTTGTGCTCTATCTATACTCAGACAGTACGTTGCCAGTTCGCTGATTTATCATTGCCATTAGTGCAAAAATGTCACATTTCTCAATGGCTTGTCCCCCGACATTCTTCAAAACTGTCCGCTTTCTGTACGCTAGGGGCAGATTTTCTTGATGGGACATACATGTAGTCTTTACAAAGTGATTCGAAGTCGATCGGTGTTTGCTTGAGGACAGAACAAAGTGATAAATTTATAGCAGTTAGATCAAAATATATACACGATTGCTGTTGAATTTAATAGATAGTTGAACAACACTAACAAATTTTTTCACGCCTGCGTTATCAACAACAATATTATATAGACTGTGCATAAAATACACGTGTATTTAGAAAAAAAGGTAAAATATTGACATTTTAGTTAAGCTTGACACTGCACATAACAACCACACTATCTGTAGTAGATCCTCCATATCTTGATAATACTTATCTCGATTTCTCAGTTACATTGTAGTCAGTTTTATTTCCCCTCAAATATGGGATAGACATGGTCGGTTGTCTACAACGTGTGTGGCATTTACATTTTAATAAAATAACCTACGTGCTGTTTTGGGTATATTTCATATCGATTGATAATAAAGGTAAAGAGATTATGAAAAAAAAACAAGACTGTAAAGGGTGAGAACGCCTGGATAAACACTTGATGGAAAATATTTACTTTTTAGTATATAAAAATGGGGGGTTGGTTCGTGGATGAAGGGTGTGGTGCGGTGTGTGTCTGATGTCATGCCATAGTGACTTCATTTTTACAACTCCTGGGCCATGATAAATCATAGAGTGCTCTCGACCGCTGAACATGGAAAATGCTAAGAACACGGGCTTTGATAACACGAATAGTGTGCGTGGTTCCATCAGCATGGAGCCGAACCCAGGAAAGATCTGGTACAGTGTGAGAGACATAACGCACTCGGCACTGCCAAGTCCAATCACCTTTGGCGTGCTTTGCTATGTCCCGATTTCGATCTGACCGTACTTAGTAGGCCTAGCTCTTTATGCTGCTTTATTTATGCTGCCATCTTACAATCGACTCTAATGCTATGTCTAATTCGGCTACACACTGTTATTCTATCAGAGCCCCCCCCCCTTCCCCGTTCCCCTTCCCAAGGCCGTACACGGTGAGTTTGTCAGGGAACCATGATCGGTACAAAGTCGCGTCAGCGTAACTGCCTGCGAAAGCCACGGGTGCGTGGTGTTTGTCAACGAATAGCAGACAAGGCCATCTGATTATACGGGGGGTCACCTTGGCTTATTAATTTATTGCTCTTTGTGAAATATATTACTGCTGATCGTGACAGAAGAGACCTCCGATCTTATCAAAAACGCTAATCTTCCACTTTTTGTGGGACTAAGATTTTATTGTGTGTGTTACATTTGATCGGGATTTTAGTGGTTTTTAACGCTAGCTTAATGTTAAAAAAATGAAAATGTTGTATAGGAATGATATGTTTTGGGGTTTAAAGAGAGAAAGCTATTAGGTTCTACTTTAGTACACTCTAATTTTGATTATGACGTCGAGAGGGTTGCCTCAAAAAATGAAATCAAGATTTCAAACTACACAAAATAGGCTAATTAGATACATTTTAAGCTATGATAGAAGGCTTAACCTTTGTTCTAAGGATTTTAAATTAGTTGGATGGTTACATGTAAATGTTCGGATTGAATGCTTGACATATGTTAATGTATAAAATACATAAAAAAGGATCCTGCATATTTATGTGGTGTTAAACTTGCGAGTCATTCACACAATATTAGAAAAAAAAGAGTTGCCGTATATTGTACCAAAAGTTAAGTCTCATCGGCAGAAAACGTTTTGAATATTGAAGTATTAAATATTGGAATAGTCTACCTCTACCAATACGAAAGTCAAACTGGTTGGCGTCTTTTAAATCAAAATGTAAGAAATGTTGTATGGGCCATTTCATAAAAGAGTTATAAGAATATAGTTGTTAAAAGGTTAATCAGTATTAATGTAATTGTTGTAATTGTAAGTTGTTTTTCCATGTTTCTCCGAGGTCCACTATGGAAATAAGACTCTATTTTAAATGGATATCTTTTTAGTGCTCCTTCTTTGTCACATTTTTTTTTATTATATTTGTATATCTCTATACAATTTTACTTCTATTTATATTTTTTACCTATCTGTAATCTTTTATTTACTGAGTAGTATTCATATGCCTGTGAAAAACGAAATAAATCAAATCAAATAAAAAATAAAACCTTGTACCAAGTAGATCTATAAGTTGGTATTCTCAATCCAAAACTGGTGAACAGTGTACTGAATGATACAAAGAGTTTTAATTCATCCTAAAGTACGAGCGCCTTCAAAAGACCCTGTGTCTAATTGCTGTTTTTTGTAGTATCCTTATTCATTTGGATTTCAGAGATGTATTTTGCAATTACAATCCACCAATCCGCCTGTCAACCAAGGGGATAAAAACTATGTACTTGCATGCATTTTTAGTTCTGTCTGTTTTTAAGAACATTAAACCGCACTATTGTGGTTAGAGAGTGGAAAATCGACCTACTTTGTTCACCGTCACATGGGTGGCGGTTTAAATTACTTTGATTGTTTGATTGTAATTTGTCATGTCTTTTTTTAAACAACAGTACTTTTGTTTACCGCGATGTGTCATGTTTCATGGCGCAATATTCCTTTCACTTTAGCGTCCTTATCGCAGGGATCTTCCACGCATGGAAACCCCACCACCTACAATTATATATAAAGATAACTCCGTATAAATTGTTATTGCAGGAAATTTTCTAGAATGTTTCACTGTCAATGTCATCTAAAAGGATCATAAAACCCGAAAACACGCCCATAATATAAACATTATATTCAAATTTGTTTTCCCAAAGTTTGAATTATCAGTTGAAGAACAGTGTCTCCCTTTAAGCCTGTGAATTCAATTATATTCTTCACTCTCTTGTTTGGTATCGCGAGCAGAGACAGACAGAAAAAAGAATAGAATAAACATTACAATGATATTCCTTTACCCCGGGTGTGACGACCCGTTCGCTTTGATTGAAAAAGAACCCTGGGCCGCCATCAAGTCTGGGGCGACCAGCGCTTCTATACGATAACGTCACGCTCCGTTGACTCTGTGTGGCTTACGGTGACGTTACACAAGCAGTGACCTTGTAGTGACCATGCCTTGACCTTGTGACGGCCACGTGATGATGCAGATTATGTTACCATCAGTACAGTCCCGGTAGGCCACCGACACACAGCAGACGACTTTTTTAAAAGAGCACTACGCCTGGTTGGGTTCCAATGGACATTTCATTGGAGGATTACTTCTTTGAAAGTCTTTGTGCTTTTGTTGTAAATTAGAGGAATCAGAGCTTTTTCATCAAGGCTGTTTCTTGAAACTATGTTATCGTGTATTCCCTATCCCACACAACACGTGTTTCTGCTACTCACGTGGGTGCAAAATCCACGTGAGTCTGTTTACGTTGTTGATACGTCGGAACGTCATATGACGTACTGATCTATAATTTGTTTTTATTATCTAAATATGGGTTTCCAGTTTACCTCGATTATTTATATTATGATATTTTGTTAATATGTTATCAAACGGTTATTTTTACATCTTAAAAATATATGTATTCCTCTACTATGCATAAAATGATAATGCATTTTGGGACTTTCAATTGGGACCAATGCCTTCGTACACGTCCTTACAGAACCCCACACTAAGCCATGTTGTCTGGGTGCGAAGAATACACATTTATATATAGTTGGTTATATCCTAAAATTTGTCGTGAAACACTTTCTACTATTTTTCTACTATTTGGTGTCATTTACAGCACCGCTGGGAGTCCTGACAACGCGTCAAGGCCTTTGATGTGACCGCTGGGCAAGTGCCAGTGTGGCCTTAAAACCAGAAGGGGTAAAACAGGTAAATGGGTGATACCTAAATGCTGCAGGTTGACATTCGTCCAAATTGTCGTGGTTGTGTAAGTTTCATGTATACATAAGTTTGTGAAATGACATCTTGTTGTTTGTGTAACACTTAGCTGTGAAGTGTCTAACATTGTGTTGTCAGAACCCCGAGTGAAAGTCAAGGTGGTTCATTGGGACGGATACGAGGCTGATGCTGTCACGTGTCATTTTACAATATATATGTTGTTATTCCCAATCCAAAACTGGTGAAATTTTTTTTCATGGCGACAGTTTTAATTCATCTTAAAAAGTTCTAGAAAAAAAATGCAATGATCGATGCTTGAATCATACTATGAGAACGGTAGAATCACTTTCAAAAGACCTTGTACCTGTTTTGTTTTTTTGTTTTTGTTTTTGTTTTTTGTAGTATGCTATAATCGGCGTTATTGTGTTTTAAGTTCTTATCAAAGCCAATATCAATCATGACAGTGATATTATGACAAGCGTCTTTAGCTGAAGAGCAAAAGCGAAGCTGTCACATTTATTTAACACAAGGACAGTGCTGGTACATGCCTCACCATGCATTAAAAGAGATGACAACATTGTTCATGATCCTTGTGGTGGTAGGGTTTCTGTGTGCCTAAAATGCCCCCTAAAAGTCTCTTCATATTTTTGAAGTACACCATCGAGGGTGAGAAAATCATTTGGGTAGACATGGCAGCAAGTGAGAAAATGACGTCTGAAGTGACGACAGCGAATCCTCGTTTAGGACCACAATTTAGGGGAAGGAGTAACTGGTAGGATAAATGTCAAACGACATATCTTCAAAAGTATTAGACCTAGAACAACAAATGACCTCTCGTTATTATGTAGACCAGTGCCCTCTATAAATACAATTAAGCACGTGACGCATTGCATTGTACAATGTCAGGGCCGTAGCCAGGGCTGCAATACAGAGGAGGCAAATATTTTTGGCGAGTGTGCAGACAAGTCTCTTAGGCACGCAGCTTTCGTAGGGGGTTGAGGTGTCCAATTGCAAGATTGTTAATTTATGCCCTTTTTCATAGCTTCTGAGGCCTTCTACGACAGAAAAGCAATCTATTACCTTTATAAGGCTCGTGACAATTTTAGTACAGATTCCTATGACATCTGAAGGAATCTTCCCAGCTACTCACAGAAAAAACAAGAGCCCTGACAATCACGTCCACAATATTTCCACCACTGTTTTGGACGTGATGTGGACGTGGAAACCAGCGTGATCAGCCCATGAGTCATGTTAAGATATATGGCAAAGTAAATAGCATTGTGCAAATAAACATCTAACAGAGGCACGGCTTTAAAACATCACCTGCCTAACTCTGTTTTAAACACCTGACTAAATGACCACCATGGACAATTCAACTATCATGATCATCGCTCCAATCGAAGGTCAATGTGTGACCTAGAAAATGACCGCATGCGTGGTGAGTGTAAACATTGACCTTGACGAGAGTGACCTTGACCGCGAATAAATAAATAAATAAAGATCTTTTATGAAGGATAACAAATCTCCCACAGGCTGAAACTTCTCCATCAATCATGTGAATAGGACGACGACAATTGACGTAGAATTAGACCTCGGTCATCACCGTACGGACGAACTTGAAAATAGTTTATTGCTAGTGAAAACGAGATGGAGCTATTTTCGATATAGGCCGTCTTTAACGGGGGTCTTTAATCTTAATTTTAAGATGATTTGCTTTTTATTTTCAGTATAGTTCGTCTTTAATCTTAATTCTAAGATGATTTGCGTTTTATTATTGCACTTGACCTGTCGAAAGTGCGTTAATTCATTTGTTATGGAAGTAGGGCAGGTGATTTATTTGGATGGTGGAAGGGTGCATTTTTTTTGTTGGTTTTAGTTTTTTTTTCGGTGTGGTGGTGGTGGTGGTGGTGGTGGTGGGGGGGGGGGTAAACAAGTTCAAACTTTTAAAAACAAAATATAGGTGTGGAATAATAACTGAAGTAAAAGCATCTTAAATTTGAAGAGTTTGTTTTTCTATCAAAAATCTACTTTCGCCCCACCTCAAAATCAAATAACCCGTTCCTTAGTAGCGTAATATACAACATAGTTAACTATTGTTAAACAAAACATGTAGCGATGAACTATCGTACACAACTTAAGTAAAAAGAATTTTTACTAAATTTCATATTTGATTTTTCTCTCCAAAAATGACTGGTGTCCCCCACAAAATCAAATGACCAGTCTCTTTAGCAAAAATGCTGACACGTGTTGGGCCGGTACTTTCTTTGTAGGGTAACGACCCGCCCACCCCGAATGTGGAAAGTGGGGTAGCCCTGAACACTGGTATAAAGAAACTGACGTCATGGTCTGATTGATTAGAAAATAATCAATACGATCCCAACATGTCAGGCGATTGGCACCTAGTGGCCCCCTGGGGATCGTTCACAAATGATGAAAGCTGACAGGGCCAGGGGGTGGGGTGGATGGGGGTCTAGCTCTTGGGTGATGTCACCTTTTGAAGAAAAAAGATTTTAGTTATTTAACAGTATTTGAATTTACTTTCTGACATGTTATGTGAGTTGTGATGTATTTACTAGTTGAAAACACATTACCATGTTTGCTTTGTGTCCTAAATACATTTGTAAAATTATGTCTAAATTATGGACATTTATTCAAATGTATACAGCATAGTTAAATCAATGTTAATTGTCATTGCGAAACCATAAACCATGTCGTAGGGGGATGTGAGCCATATAAGACGTCACTTACCAGGAGCGTGTGTGTGCTGCAAAGATGACGAAAGGTGACCGGGGGGGGTAAAAAGGGCCAAAAATGAGGTGACGTCATTTTTAACGATCCCCTAGTGCCGCCATGAAGAACTAGGTAACACGCAATGAACAACAGTTAGTGTACGGTGATCATATGCAGACTCCGGGAGACGCATGAGACACCCCCACAGCTCAAATCCACCAACATAACTAAATCTCCAGTTGTTGTTTTGCCGTTGTTGTTCGTTTTCATGTCCACAAGCTTCTTCAAAACACAATCGCCGTGAGATCGGCCGGCCAGGCCACATCTGCCTTCCCAGAAACCTATTCCACTTGTGACATGTATGGCTATTTCTTCTCTACCCCCATTCAATTATATTTGAGACAGGTTTAAAAGGATGTGGGATGTGCTAAAAAAAGGAGAAAAGGCTAAAAAGATGTAGGAAAAAAGACATGTAGGGGTTTTAAAAGGCAAAAAAATTAGGGTTGTGGGATTTTTCTTGACCCTTAACTACCCCCATCTTTAAAGTTGGTGGGGAGGGGGAAAAGGGCCTAAAAAAAAGAATGTGTTGAAAAAGGCAAAAAAAATAGGGATGTTTTAAAGAGGCAAACAAAATTAGGGTTTTGGGATTTCTTGTCCCTTTAACCCCCCTCCTCCCCCCCCCCACATCTTTAAAGTTGGTGTGTGTGTGGGGGGGGGGGGGTGGGTAGGGGGGATGAACATTCCCGGCTCTCATACTAGTGCTACCGTCCAGGAGTCAGTGTTGAAGTGCATGTGTCATATCGTTTTGTGTCCACTTAACATAGTACTAACAGGGCCTCCTGGTGCACCCAGACAGGTTTTTATAGCATCCTTGGAATTCCATTGGCCAATATTAATGTAGAGTAGTGTGCTAGTGTCCGCGCTTCTCACCAAACGATAAAGACATCGACATCAATATGAGGGGCAGTAAAGGTCTGCACTCCAGAGATAGGTACATACGTGCCCTTTTGAACTGAATGGACCCGATGAAAAAATAAAACTAAATGTCTGCATTTTATATATTTCATTCATAATTTGTACCCATAGCTATATTAGAAAATAATAGACCCATTACTACAAGTGTATGTCTGAAATAAATAAATTGGGAAGGAAATACGAAGCTGTATATACGAGTGTTATTTTTTACTGTCTCTACAGTATCAGATTATAGAACCCTGGATATCAGCAGCCCTTCAGATTTTCCAAAGTCTTAGAATTACGTCAAATGTATCCATAATTCATCAGGTAAACTTGACCTCCATTTGAACTTGCATTATCTGGCTTTTGAGCTAATCAATATTCAAACACCTGTCATGTTGTTTTGTAACAGATTTTGAATATTCTGGTTCATAGCTGTTTAGCCAGAAAATCGATTACTGTTACATAAAACACCATGGAATTGTCATTAAAATGCACTCTATATACAAGACATACATTGTCTAATTAACATGTATGCTTGTTGCTGGATAATTGAAAATCAAAATCCGTCATGGTAAGTTGTCATTGTTATATCATGATGGTCTGGGGATTTCCTGCTAATTTTACGAATATTCATGAGGAGGAGGAGTTACAGAAAATGGACAGGTCAAAAATTCCCCCAAGCTAGCGAGCGAATTGCGCTGATTGACTACTTTTCTATGTTACAGTCGGGTTTTCCATACCCAGCCTATGATGTAGAGTGGATTAACGTAGACTTAACCCATAATTAACTTGATTGCAGACGTGACATAATGTGTAAGTAAGAGGTATCAATCCATACGGGTAAACAAATGGACTTGGTTGATAATTTTTCAACATGGTTTTCATCAATATCACTGCAGCGCTTTCTTTCATTCAGTTCAATTGCATGTTGCATATAAAACCCAGTCTCAATGAGGTCACGTTTATAACATGAAAGCGATGAAATTATGTCAAATGAATTGGGGCCAAGAAGAAATTCAAATTTCAAAAGCTTATGAGATTGGCATGTAGGCCTAGTGGCTCGCGCTCTTGTATCATAACTTGGGCTTACAGCGGAACATCAACAACTAGCCCTCTGAGAATCATCACAGTGAAAACAAATGCTGGGTTTGATCATGGTCCCCAGGATCATGGGATGGGCAGGGGGTATACATACTTCTATGATTAACAATCTGCATGGCATACAACTCCCCTTCCCATGATGCTGGGGCCGATGGGTTTGGTACCGTGCGGTGAATACAAAATACTATTCTTTACATAGTTTGCTTGAATGAAGTGGCCTGAGTTTAATGGCAGATCCAGGTTTTTGGAAAGGGGGGAGGGGGCGCACTTAAGGCATTTAATGAAAAACCCTATGAAAATGAACTATTTTGGTGGGAAAAGGTAGGGGCGCCCCAACCCCTGGATCTGCCTATGGAGTTCTTATTATTTAAACTGAGTGATCAGGAATCTTCCTGAATATGAACCCGTGCATAGCATTTAGATGTGACACATTGCAGTAACTGGCTGGCAATTAATATCAATCATTTACCTGCATATGTCAGTCAGTTACCAGTTATTTCTGGAAACAGAAGGCTGACAAGTTTAGCGTTTAGGGTTTAGAAGATGGGGCAGGTGGATCACGAAGTGTTGACTTGGAACGTAGTTCAATAATGGTTTGCCTATGTGTAGTTTTAAAGGGGAACTATGTGTGCAACGGTGCACGATATGAAAAAGATATAGTTTACTTTTCCATGTGTGCTTCCGTGGCCCAATGGTAAGGGAGTTGGATTCGTGACCAGAAGGTCGTGGGTTCGATTCCCGGTCGGGTCTGGTGGTAGGTGTTGAGCAAACCCACCCCTAGCGGGTTGCACACTGCTCCGTGGCACCTACACGTTAAATAGGTACAGATCATTGGGTTGAACGAGTGAGTGAGTGAATGTGTGAGTGATGAGCATGGTGCGCTGAATGTGCTGCCGATGTTAGTATGCGAGAACTGATCAAATGCTGATCAACAAGTGTGCCAATGACCTGGTGTAAAGTGTAAATTGTAAAGTCATGAAAGCCATACTGGGATCAGGACTATAAACCACCACATTTACAGTGGCATATAATAAATAAATAATATGGTCTCCTAACCGCATCTCTACACGTTTTGATGCTCTTGATTTTATTTCTCCACTTCACTGACACAGTTTCAACCACCTGTTTTTATCTCCACCGACTGGCCACATCTCTCCATCTCTCTTCCCTTCAATCAACCTTTCAGCACCAACAAGGCCGGCACCAGTTGGACAGCTGCCAAATCCGGACATCTGAACGCACCCCGTAAACAAACTGTGACGAACACCTTTAACCAAAACCAGCCAATCAGCGCTCGGCTTTACAACAACAACGTGTTAACACGAGTGTTTTGTTGACAAGAGGCGGCTCTGGCTGGTCCCCTCGTAAGCTAGTCATCGCCACTTTTCTCCACGCATAAAAAGCTTGGGGGGCCAGCGAGCCGTACTATTAAAGCTGCCTGATCACACTTGCCAGGGTAAATCACTTGTGACCTCCGCACGAGAAGGATAAGGCGATAGTTTTGTAACACTCTGTATTTTTTCATCACCACACATAACCTTAGATCCCAGGCATTGCGGCAATGGATGGAGGTAGGTTATTTTGTTTTGTTGGCATCTTCTTTAGATTGTTTGTGGATTCAAAATTATATAAAATAGTTGGATGTGATATGTAAAAGCAACTATAATGATATAAGTCAAAGAAGCTTTAGAAAATGCATGCGTGTACCGAGCGTAAGACATGCGGTGGATATCAAATTTAAATAACACATAATTATGTAGATTTTATAAAGCACTAGTGTGTCGGATGATTGGTGTTTAATAAAGTACATAACTAAATTCCATAAAGTTAATTTGGAAACAAACTCCCGATGGAGAATCAATACCGTCTTCCTTCAGTAATATAAAGGAAATATTTCGTGTGCATTATTAATACCAAACGTCAGTTACTAAATAGTAATAGTTTTATTTATCTTCTATTTTCACACAATATACCCTCGGTTGCTCTTGTGTATGGAGCTATGGGTTTATATGTCAATTTTTAACTTACGTAAACATTTCTGTATCAGTGTGTTACCATCCGAGAGTGATCAGTCTTTATTGCCGGGTTTCACGCTCTCTCATAGATTGAAATGACTTTGATAAAGACTGCGGGGCAATGAAGGATGCACCTACAATAATAGACATCAGCCAGTCCACGATTCACTTATTTTAAGCAACTTTCTCAAAGCTTGTATGCACTTGTCATAAGGTATTATAGTAGAAACCACACGGAAAATACCAAACATTGTAAATATCAGTTTGTGTCACGTTTGAGATGACACTATGTTCAATAACATAAAATATCATGACATATTTTATTTCATTCTATTCTACTTCTGCCGTCTATCATCTATATAAAAATACATATATAAATTTGACCACCAGGTATTTAATGGTTTAGACCACATTAGATGATAGGCAGCAGAAATATAATATGGAATAAAATAAAATGCGACCATACGTTGCATAGCAAATTTCAAGAATCTTATGTATAATTTATTCCAGAATACATTTTAAAGTAGGTGAAATATAAAAAAAAGTAAATGTAAATGTAAAATGTAAATGGTTGGTGGGTGTCTGTTGGTGTAAATATTAATGAGTGCATACATTAGCGTTGGTTGACCAAACTGAACTCATAAAAACATGAAACATTATGCAATTTTGATTTTTCAAGTTGAGTCCATGTGACAAAAGTGACGTTCTAGAATAACACATACATAATACATATGTAAGACACGAGACATCTAAGCCACTTCCAGTTTTTTTTTCGAATCGCGCGTATCTTTTTAAAATGTCAATAACACTGTCAAATAGATACTGATGAAACATGGCCATTTTTAATTGGAATGGGGGGGGGGGTAATATATATACACGGGTCACCCCCACATCTCTCTGTTTTTTTCCTCACATTACAAGGGCCACATCCCATAATCTTTACAGCTTTTGTCTCACACCCCACGCCCCATTTCCTTATAAACCCCCTCCTTTTGTCAACAGAATAAAAGATGTCAATAAAAATAGGAGAGCTATAAAGTGGTTGTTTTCTCGAATGGTGCTCTACTTTTTTTTATTATCTTCCCCAAGGTTAGCTTTTATCTCCCAAATGTTACCTTATACATCTAGTTACATGCTTTAGATTTAATCTCCCATTTCCCTTCATTGGAAGAACAGGGATGGTTCTGGTATTTTTTATATTTCTTTTAGGGTAGGTCTTTCTCTCTTTTTTTTCACAAAGCTACACACATACCCGACTGGGATCTCTCGGCTATATACGCAGTACTTGAAATGAACATGGACTGTCAGGTCTCTGTGAATGACACAGCCATTAAACCGACCCCGCCATGCTTCAGCGATTTTCGCATACAGTAGAACCTCCCATTAGGACCACCTCTAAACAGAGATTCTATAATAAGACCCTCCTTGCTGTCGCAGCTCTTGCTATAGCGACCAACGTTAACCTCTATACAGGGACCACCTGCCTATGTAGACCAGTTCAGGCCAGTCCATGAGGAGGTCTTGATAGCGAGGGCCGACTGTATCCTCATATACATCTTATGCATGTGTCAAACTCAATTAAAAAGTGCGTGGTTGCCACGTGAGGGTCCCATACGTTATCGAGATAACAAAACCACTGTCGTTATAGCACCGGAATTAACCAGACAAAGCTAGAGAAAAACACACACTTGGACATGAATGTTATCGTTTTAGATTTAAATGACGGCTGCAACATGTATTTGATGGCCCATATTATAATGTCAATGTAACATTGAATTGGAGAGAGGCGAAATCTTGATGAATCTCGACGTATTTTGACTGAAGATCGTGTTTAACCAGTCAAATCAAATTATGTGGAAGCCGAAAGAATGACCCACTTTTATAACCTGTGGTCATTAAAAACGTCCCTAGATCGCAGGTGAATAAATGATAACGTAGACGTAAACTTGAAGATGTTTTCGGCTCTTAGTCTTAACCAATAAGAGTGGATGATTTACTAAGGAAGGTGTCAGATTTAGCGAGATGTAATAGTTGTTCGACACCTAGACTGCATTTCGCCGAGGGTTCAGATACGCTAACATCTTTTTGTCACTTGTACTGACATTCCATTCAGTAACAAGGCGTTAATGAGTGGATTAGTCTTTAAAAACATATATCTAATAGTTTTTGTTTCTATTATTACATAAACTACTCATACCAACCGTATATGAAGTGCAAAGATAATGATCAGGTACAGTTGTGCCAGGCTCTAGCTCTAAAATATATATTTAAAGGCCTTTTTATACAACATACTCACACACAATGCACCCATGGTACATATACACTGACTGTACTGACTCCCCGGGTGTTGTGTGCACATTTTTACATGCCTAGTTACCAGACGATGGTAATCTTAGAATATTCCAGTTGTTGTCTGTTTGTTTGCTGTTGTTTTTGTCATTTGACAGCGAATTTGATCACAGACAGAGATGGTGGTGGAATGCAGGATAAGAATAGATTGAATAAACCCCGGAATAAACCAGTAAAATATTGGTTTTGCCAACACCTTAACTTATCCTCAATACACACCTTTTATCACTTCCGTGCCAGTAAAACTTGCCCGACTTTTAGGTTTGATTCAAATTAAGACTTTTATGATTTTATTAATGTTGGCATACCCGGTTTTACAGCTTTATCATTATCGTGGGAGCATTCACGACCAAACTATCAGCAGTAACGTTGTTTTGCGAATGTGGCAGGTTTAATTCTCTATGCCCTCTGCGGACTACGCATTTATATACCATAAAACGTGGTGGTAAATGGCAGAAAGCGCCGTCAAAGGAATGGGAAACAAAGTTCATCTCACGGTCAAGGCCAATATCATTTCAATGTGAAAATTGTTCACCTTATTCACGATTCTGAGACCTAAATGGCTTCAATTTAACCTATAGCTGTAGATGGCTGTTCATTGAAACGTCGTTATTTTGGCTTTTGATTGATGGCGACATTGACGTCTAATTGTAAAAGTAAGAGTATTTTCAGAAGAAAGGAATGTGGAATGTGTGAAGATAAATTGAAGGATTAATTTATGTAAAAAATCTAACTTATTGCTAAGATATATTATTCAACAACTTTTGGGAAATGGAAATGACACTTTTAAGGGGGAAAACGCCAATAAAGCACTGTTGGAGATTTGTAATAACACCATGCTAATGGCCATTTACCGAGACAGCCTTCAAATGTACGTTTACGCTGACTATCAAGACCATCACTGGGATTGTCCTGACTAAGCCTTAACAGGGAGGTGGTCGCTGTATGGAGGTTAGCCTTGGTGCCGATCTGAAGGCTTGCTACCGCATAAAAGCGGTCTTACTATGGGGGTGTCCTCTTTTTTTTTGAGAGGTGCTCTCAATGGTGTGGTTGTACTGTACGCCGGTGGTAAAACAGACCTCCCCTTCATGCCTCAAGTCAACAATGTGATTCCAGTGACACCATCTTTTGTGCTCAACAATCGTGCACTGTTTACATGATAGATTTTACGTATATAATCGAATGCCGTTTTATGCTAAAGTGAAAGGAAAACACGTCAAATGTGTCACACCTAGTTCGTTTATTGCCGACATTCCAACAACACCCATGGTGAAGAAGTAGAAGAAGAAAAAACACAGCAAACACCTGTTTCAAGCTGGACTTTTCACACCCCAGTGCGAAAGAAAAGTGGCATTAGGCATAAGTAGATGTTACAATGGAAGGCAATCAGCGAATGTCACACAGCCATTAATCGCAATAACCGTATTTAAAACACGTTAAATGACCCTAATCACTGCATTGTGGAATTGCCAATTAATGTTCCAATGACTTATAGCAAAGTAGATAAAATCACCATTGTCAAGCAATCCGCTCCTCTGCTTTCATCGTCGTTCCATTGCGATGGAAGTGTATTTGTATAAGGTATGTAAGCTAAAGTGTAAGGAACACACCCTGGCTAAGCTAAAGCGTAGCATACCAGGGTGGCATAACATTGAAAACCGGACCATTCAGCACTTAATGTATGTGTTTGTCCTATTGTCGCAACAAAAAGGGGAAATTCTGGTATTAACCAGAGCAATAAAACTATAAATCTGTGACAAACACAGCGATAAGTGCTAAATTTAGTTTGATTGATGGTTGGTGTTTACTAATGAGAACAGAATTGCCCCAAATAGATTTACCCTGACACAAAAGGGCAAAGGGCGCTGAAGAATAATGCTTGTTTGATGCGACACCACATAGGCGTAAATGTGTCAATGTAAAGTGATGCAGATTCATTTGTTAAGGGTGTTTATGACATTTGTTTTTATTGTTTTATGATATTTGACGTAAACATCTTTTATGCACTATTGGGATAAATGCGATGATCTTATATAACATAAAGTTAATAGGATTGTTAAATCTTGGTAGCAGTTGTTCGTAAATTAGTGGCCAAGAGGCTATTAAACACTCTCTCTAACAACACTACACCACTTCCAGTGGGAATACATATACAATTTTATAAATATATAAATATAATGAAAATATATAATTTTATTTGACTTATAAAATGTGAAATGTGCTTTTCCTTTTCGACTTTCCGCCGCAACCACCGAAGCATGCAAATATATTAGGTATGCACTTGTCATTTTCACATTGACGTTTTCCCCATGACATGAGTGTCGTATAGAGTGAAGGCCACACAGACACACTCACGTTCTAACGTGGACAGGAACCGGTTATAGACGAGTACACGTGCTAATATCAGAAAATAAAACAATGGCAATACAGTAGAACCTCCAATTAAGACCACCTCTCTGCTATTGAGACCACCGCTATAGTAAGACCACTTGTCACGGTCCCAAACCTTCATAAAGCTATCAAATCCACCTCTCTCGAGACCACTTACCACTGGGCACAAAGGTGGTCCTATTAGAGAGGTGTTGCTGTACCTGTAAATGCTATCAGCAGGTAACTTATCCCATTTCTTTCACGCGTGAGGCCTCGCACCCTTTCTGCCACACGTGACTTTATTGTTTACATAAGTCTGCAGTGATCACACCAAGCGAAACCCAGACATGCGCTAGTAACTGGTCACACCAACACGGGTTATAAATGGTTTATATTAATAGTATGCGATATATCATTATGCAACAACAAAAAAGGTTGTCCGTGTAACCTTTAAAATGTGCGCAAAGTTTTGTGCTTAAAAGCACTGTCCCTTTATTTGTGTCAGAACAGTGGTTGCGTCTCCAGACAACGAGTTGAACTCTTGCCCAATTTGTATCACACATAAGTTTGCATAGAACTGTGATTTAGAAATACACCTTTAAAGATTTGGAGTCTCCATCATTCGCTAAAACGCGTTATAGTATGATATACTGTCATTCCTATGGGACAGCAAACCTACAAAACTAGAGTAATGTGGTGTTTTATTTATGATATGGTAGTTAGTAACTCTAGCATTTTTTCTCAGCATGGCTTAATTTACGGAGTATCAGCGTGTGGAGGTTAAAAAATCACCGGCTTGAACCTGTTTTCAACCACCTCCTTTGAATTACGAAATCAGACAAGTACAAGAAATTTGGGCTGATTTTATTTTTCTATTTTGCATCTCTTTTGGCGTGGAATTTTGCAGCTTGTGATGCTGAAATTCGGAATGTAGGGTATATAATAAAAAAAATGCCCTGTAGCAATTTACCTAAACCTTTAATCATATTGTCACGGGCGAACATGCATGTGTAATGAGTGAAATATAATTATTGCAACAACACACTTATGATCAGAAATATACGCTGATTACAGATACTAATTAGATGAGCTTGTACTCTGTAATGTCTCGGTCACTAGTCATACCAACTCTCCGAAACTTGTTATGTATAATGTTGAAACGTGTAAATCTGCTGTAAAGTGAGGAAATTGTACTTTTGCACAGCGCCGATCACCATAAGTGTAATTGAGTAGTTGATGTAGGGCCAGTGGTTCAATAGTTAGTGTAATTTTAGTGCGTGTGTTTTTTTCATCTTAAGGGACACGTTCTTTTTTTAAAACACTCAAGTAAGAATTGTGGTTTCAACCCTTTCTTCCATGTAACTATACGTCAATTGGTCGTGAAGGGAATCAAACTGACAACCCTTTGGTTGTGGGACGACAATGATAATTTCATCCCAAGCAAAGAGCGGTTGAAAGGTCATATGGACAGTGACTACCAGCCTACATATTGGTCACTTATCATCTCAACCCACGAGGTTGTGGGCTCGAATCTCACTTATAAGCACGGATACATTTGGGAGGTCTGATTTCTTTGCTTGAAACTAGCTAGGTCTCACTGCTCACCATGAGCCGGAATAAAACAATTGGTTGAGACTTTGTTATGTTGTTTCAAATCTCTTCTGTTCAACCCAATGTTGGTGTGTGATGTGCACGTGTTGGGTTCGTTTTCTTTGTGTCCTTTTTTCAAAACACAGAACCTAGATTCATCACTACATTACATTCAGTTTTGAAGAACATGTATCGTAAAAACAGAATGCACATGAGGTAATGCTTAAAATGGCGAGGTTTATGAGGGGTCAAGAAATCCCATATCCCTATTTTCTTGGCCTGGTTCCCATATCCCACAAATCTTTTGGCGTTTTCCCACATCCCACTTCTACAAAATCCCTTATCCCATTTTTGGCCTTTTTCCCACATCCCTAATTGTCATGGCCTTTCCCCACAACATCCCACTTCCTTATAAACCCGGCCTATTCAGTTGTGAAGAACTTGTAACATTAAATAGACAATTGCACATGAAGTAATGCTTAAAATTTAGCGATTGTCAAATTGCAGACACACCGGGCCAGTACCACCAGACGGACGATGACCGGCCCAGGTTCATCCACGGCTCGGACAGCGAGGAGGACGCGGACGATGAACAGGTCAGAGTCCAAGAAATTGGTTTTATCATTCTTTTTCATGTAATTTCATTGGTTATCATGATTCAGAAGTATCCGATGGTTATCACGCCTCTTCGAAGAGGGGTGATACCACGGTTATCATGCTTGTACTCAGCCGGACTACTTTTTTGCATTTTTTAAAAGTGTTGAAAAGAATGATAAATACAAAGCCGGATTTGTTGTGTAACATGAATTATGTCATCAAGATTCGTTCATGTGGTGCATCAAGCTCGACCTTCGGGCTCGCCGTGATACGCCCCAAGAACTCATCTGATAAAATAATAAATGGTACAAAACTCATCCGGGTTTGTCTATTTCAAAAGATTCATTTCAATGACTTCCGCTATTAGGACATTGCCGATTCTTCTTGAGCATTCAGAAAGTAATTTTAATGCAATATTATAATCGGTCTCTTTTGTGGTTGTACTGTGACTCTACTAAAGACAGTGTTAATTACGATGTGCAAAAAAACACCATTTGTTATCATTTGTACAATAGTTGTTGCGGTTTACATTAATATCTTTGATGATAGGTCCCAGCAGAAGAGGAGGTGGACCGGCCGAAGAAATCCACGATGAAGCAAACACCATCCTTTAACAGGTAATGCAGCCGTCTTCAAATATATAGCAATACATCGGCTAATGGGATTTGGTGTGGTTCTGTTTACATGTATGAAACAAACACAAGAAGCATGCAGTGTAAATAGTGTGTAATGTATGCTTGATCAACAATATCATTCTAATGTAGCCCCCGGGAGTTTGTTTTACATTATTGTTATTAAATTCAACATTGTTTCTGTTGTTGTCCTTCTATATCTTCTTGCCCTCTCTCTTCTATGGCAAGCAAGCTCCAACCACTGTTCTGGCAAAGCTGATATAGGCAAATAGAAGCTTAGCGTTGAAAATCTGTCTTCAGCTATGCCAGAACAGTGGTAGGAGCATGCGTGCCATAGAAAGGAGAGAAAGGGGAGATTATAACTGTATCCATAAGAATACTTGCGGAAAACACATTAGAAAATTAGAAATTTTATCCAGCTGTATTGTCACCTTGTTTGTTGTAGTGCTGATGATGAGGATCACGCAAGCAGCCGGGGCCATATCAAGTTTGGAGGTAATTTCTTACCTGTTGTCATTGCTCACTCCTCTTGAAGGCAATTGTTTGAAGTATAGCATAACCCCTAATTCAGACCACCTCTATAATAAGACCACTTTTCATGGTCATAACCTCTGTATAGAGACCACCTAACGATTTTGTCCCAAGCGATGTCCTGAAAGAAAGGTTCTACCGTAAATGCTTTCAGAAAGAGATATGTATGAACATGGTAACAGGGGGTTTCTAAACATGTCATGCAACAGATAACATGCCAATGTTATTATGTACAACTTCTGCTGATTATCTTCATTGCCGTTTATTTATTCTTGTGTTGTCTTTCTTTTTCAGCTGGTACACGGCGGGGGTAAGTGTTGATTTTTCCTCTAAATTAGTCAGATCACTTGTAAAATACCAAGAAAAAGTGTAAGGTATTGATATTGACAATGCAATCCTATAAGAGTGGTTTTCAGTATCTTAATGTATAATGCACATACTCGAGTAACTATATACACGCTGTTATATTGGTAAGCATCAGAAAGAACTTATTTAGACAAGATACATGTACATCGCAACTCAGATGCTTCTGTGTGTCATTTCTAGCGCAAGAAGGTTTGTATCATATCTCAATGATGAATCCAGACGCTACGAAATCCTTACTAATGACTTCAGAAAGAACATTCCCCATGCAAAAATAAATAAAATGAAAAACAAAAAACAAAAAACAGAAACAAAAACAAAACAAAACAAAAAACCATGTGTTTTTGTTTTCAGGGATGAGTCGTCTGGTGACGAGAGCGATGATGGAAGAAAATATCGAGGTAGATCATTTATTTGAAAAGCATAGTATTCATAATTTCTTAGCTAATTAAGACCACCTCTATAATGAGACCACCTCTATAATAAGACCACTTGTCATGGTCCCAAACATTCATAAATCTACCAAAATGAACCTCTATGTAGAGACCCTCCCCCTATTGAGACCCTCGAAAACTGGTGGTCCTAATAGAGAGGTTCTACTGTATTAAAACATGCATTAAAATCCATGTCAGTCATAATGACCCCGTGTTGTGTTTGTCAGAGCGCATGAGCACCCAGCGACGCCCGTCTCTGGCGGACCACCTCAGCATGTTCCCTGACCACTCCACCCTGAAGAGCGGCATCTCCAAGGACATGAGTCAAAACATGGTGAGGCCTCTTGAGCTTATTCTTGCACAGCTTACAAGCCTTCCACGGGACATCTAAGTAAATGGAAGTGTACTTAGACTTGATTGGCAATAGAATGTCAGAAGTATTTTGCCAATATGTTTTTCAAAAAAACACTGTCATCGGTGGCGTCAAAGATCCGTGTTAATATTAAAGTAGAATAACGTCATTTCAACAAATACATTCAATAAGGGTCTTTTGACCATATAGAGATGATTCTAGTTAACGAATGTTTAATTTGGTAAATATATTACATGTCACGAGTCTTATGTCCTTGTGTCAAGATCACCCGCAAACTTGGAAAAACACATTAGAAAATCTCTAATCTTGCCAATGGCAGGTCCTGGTCCCATATATGATACCATCATCCCAAACAGCTCGCTGCTGGGGATGATAGTATCATTCTGGTCTCACAACCCTTGGGGTCGAGAGTTCGAGTCCCACCAGGGTCACTTCATATAGCCTTCAGCTAGAAATATGCTTGCTAAAAAGACGCGTGTGAGAGAGAGATAACTTTGAAAATGTATCCGCAAGTACTGGCACACAAATATATATCATAGAAAGTCTGTAATCTCATGAATCTTTGTGCCCAGATCCTGGTTGAGCTGCAGCAGCTGCGGCGGGTGGATGGCGAGGCCGTCTGGCAGGAGCGCTGCCGCTGGATCAAGTACGAGGAGAACTACGAGGAGGGCGCCTGCGCCTGGAGCAAGCCCCACGTGTCCTGCCTCAACTTCAACATGTTGCTCCAGCTGAAAAACAGCATCGCCACAGGTTAGTGCGGGTAAAACCTTCATTAAGCGCACCTCTCTGTTGTTGAGACCACGTCTAGAATAGCCACAGGTTTGTGCAGTAGAACCTCCAATAGAGACCACCTCTCTGCTGAGACCACGTGTTTCATAAGACCACCACTTTTCACAGATACAAACCTTCATAAAGGTACCAAGATGAACCTCTGTATTGAGACCACCTCCCTATTGAGACCGCCTAGCACTGCTCAATCTGAAGGTTCATGCCAGGTTCTGATCTCATCGCTTGGAGGTTGCATATTTTTGTTCGTCTGTTTATTTATTATAGGAACACGATATTGTACATGTATAAGATACTAATCAAACGAAAAACAAATTGCAAAATACCCAAGCTTTCAAGGGGTTATCATTCATCTAATTACTTTGGAACTACAGGTCCGAAGGCAGGATCAAACACTCAGGGGCAAAGCAAATGACAATGACATATCTAAATTCACACAAATAAGACATGTTGTTTGTGGGTTAATTGGTACAGTAAAACATCCAATTAAGACCACCTCTCTGTTGAGACCACGTATATTATAAGACCACTTTTTACGGTTCCAAACCTTTATAATGCTGCAAATGAATATCGGTATAGAGACCACCTCTCTATTGAGACCACCTGACAGTGGTCGCAAATGTGGTCCTAATAGAGAGGTTTTAATGTACCAGGTTCTAATCTATTTGCTTGGATGTTGCATTTACAGGTCCACCGAAGGCAAGATCAAACACTGCCAGAGGACAAACAAAGGAGACTTTCATACAAATGTCATACAAATGAGAGCTGTTTTGTGTGTTAATTAGTACCAATGTTTACAAACATGACACTGAGCCATAGCAATGAACAATTTCATCTTGTACTTTAATAGGCCTGGTGCTCCAAATGTCAGCAAACAATATCAACAGCATGGTGGAGAACATCGTGGATGAGGTGATCAAAGCCGGTCACATGCCCCAGAGCTGCCGGAACGAGCTGATTGACGTACTCCTGCTAAAACACAAGTATGCAGCACTTTAAATTCGTAATGATTACCCTACAAAGAATATAATACTTTAATTTATCATTCTTTTTCATATACTTTCTGTGGTTATCACGGTCCAGAAGTATCCAATAACCCGGAGAGGGTTATCACCCCTCTTATTCAAACAGAGGCGATACTATGATTATCATGCTTGTACTCAGCCGGACTACTTTTTTCAGATTTTAAAAACAGTGTTGAAATTGTTTTAAAAAGAATGATAAATACAAAACCATGTTTTATACGTAACATGAATTATTTTATCAGGATTCGTTCTTGTGGCGCATCAGGCTCGCTGTGATACGCCACAAGAACTCACCTGATAAAATAGTTCATGCTACAAACTCACCCATTTTTTTATATACGAGGAGGGTATAGAGCCTTGATGAAAATCCATTCAGCATTTTTACCCCTAAATGACCGGTCACCAATGCATTTCATTGTCTTTCATCAATCCCCAGGAATTGTAATTGAATAGGTTCTATCACATTTTCGTCACATTTCACGCACTTAAATACAAGCAATTCACAATTCACACCCACGATTTTGGGCAAATCACCAATCAAAGCCTCTGTAATAAGCAAATCACCAGTCACCAATAATATATTCCATCACATTTCACGCACTTAAATACAGACAGTTCACAAGTCACGCTCAAGATTTAGGGCAAATAACCAATCACATCTTTACTATATGACGGTCATTTATTAAAAATGTGATTGGTGATTTACCCTAAAACTTCAGCGTGAATTGTGAATTGAGGATGTCAGACCTTCTCTATCTATGGCTTTCCGTTGTTCATTCAGACACGTGAAGCAAGTACCCACCCACCCACCCCCCAATCCAGAAGAAGTGATTGTCTGTGAAATAGGAAAAAAGTAGTCCGGTTATTTGTCAACAAAAGCACATGGTTAAAAAGCTGTATCAGGTCTAGACCCGATATTGATTTCCATATCGCATCCCTGTATTGGGTTCCTAGCCAATCCGATAACCCAATGAATATGTAATCATTGGTTGATAAAATAGTTCATGTCACAACCTCCCCCTGTCTGTGGCAGACACGTGAAGCACGGCATGGGCTTCCGGAACGCGGTGCGCCGCCTCAGCAGCGTGGGCAGCCACATGAGCCACATGAGTCACCACAGTCACCATAGCAACGACGAGAGGCCCGGCAGGAGCAGCAGCTTCAGCGGGCTCAGTCACAGGGTGAGTGGGGCTGGGAGGAGCGGCAGTGGGCTGTATGTGAGGTTTCCATTAACACAAGCCTGATAATGGCAAGCATGAGCCACCTGGGTCATGGCAGTAATGATGAGAGACCCGGGAGGAGCAGCAGTTTTAGTGGGCTCAGCCACAGGGTGAGTCGGCCTGCATTGCCTGCTGGTCCGTAGGAAGGGCTAAGACAGTCATATTGGCAGTGATTGATATATAATACGCATACATCTATTAGTAGAGAACTGAACACAATCTTCATCAGTATGAAATTGTTCCTTAACCACGATTGCTTTTCTATATTTCACTGCCAAAAGATAAATGCTTTTAGAATTGTTGAATATTCGTACAACATAAAAGTTTAATCTTCATTGATTTATATCAAGCCTGACCAATAATTTGTGTGGGGCAAAATTAATGCAATAATTCAATCATGGCCTGACCAATCATTCGTGAAAAAAATACAAATCCATGAATTATAGACACCAACTTTTAAATGGCCCTACCAATCTCAGTATGCTTCATACGAGCCTGTGCCTGTTGTATCTATCACTCTGCTGTATTTGAGGTTTGATTAACACAAGCCTGATAATGGCAATTGCCATGCTTAACAATAAACTAGAATGGGTCAGTGAACTGTCTCTAACTATTGTCATCCTTTACAGCAGAGAGGTTATGATAACCAATCATACATCCAAGAGGGCGGTGCAGATGGCATGCAAATGACCGAAACTGACCTAGCTAACAACAACAACCACGCCAGCAATGGGGTCGCCAATGGCACCAGCAACGGGCTGGCTACAAGTGCCAGTAGCAACAACATCAACGGCTCGGCCCAGCCGTACACGCGGAGGAACATGTGGGGAACTCAGACCCAGGTGAGCAGGCAGCAGGGTGCTACCATTGCGGTGAAGACCCTTTTCATCTTTTAAGCATCTTCAACGAATTCAAATTTTCGACATGACGAACTCTCGCCAATGTACAGTGCCTAGGTTGTTGAATTTCTCTCACTAGTGTCTGTCAATGTTCCCATCCTAATTTTTCATGGCTATGTTATCACTATTCAGGGCTGAACATTAACTTTATTTCACGTGTCTACCAGGGCATGTGATGAGTCAAATACAAGTACCCTGATTTAATTTTTATGAGCACTGAAATGTTTTAGCTTAACCGCAGATGGTAGAATGACTAGAATGAAAATAAAATCGAAACCACAAATTATTTAAATAATCAGATTAACAGAAATACTTCATTTATACAATAGTAAGTTGAACAACAGGAATTATCAACTTTGTGGATATGACGGTTGGGTTTGGCTAAAATATAATAACTTGTACTTTTATGATTTGATGTGGCCTGACTTAGATGTTATGGACCCATGACACCAGGGCTAGCATCAAGCCCTGCTATTCTGCGTTTAATTAGCACTGTCCAAAAATCTCGAGGTAAGCCCACTCCTTCTTTTTTCAGCATTGAAAACTACAGTACCATTGTTATGTTTCAGTACTACAACGAAAAGGCCGAGTCATTAGACATCCTGGTGGGCCGAGTGGAGTTCCTGAAGGAGCCCATCAGTGTGTTCGTGAGATTCGACGAGGCCTGCTACCTCAATGATGTCATTGGAGGAGAAGGGGTTCTCCCTACCAGGTACAATATTGGACATTACCATCCTCTTATATGAATTTTTAGCTCATTGGATTGGAACTCACATAGATGCAATTCAAATTAAAAGCATGCATGTCATAATTGTTACTATTTTTTAAATCCCCAATCATTATGGTGTTTGTTCATCTTTCACAGTCACTTCTTCCTGGTAATGAATGTTTCATCATTTATTTAAACATCAACAATCCCTTCTGACTTCCCAACACCTTTAGATTATAACCTTGTCATCAAAAGTCCTGTATTGGAAGGTCAGGCTGTATTGAGAATCAGTTTGAGTGATGATTTATACAATGGCACATCCAAAATTGGGGCACAAGCACAACGTTCATCCACTTGACTTGGATCTAATCACCTTGCTCTGTTTGGCATTCACAAATTGAAGTTTGATATCTGAAGTTATGTGGCAAGGCATTTCAATGAAGAGGGCATACGATTAAATGAATCAAGACAGAAATCTAACAGCATCCAAATGGAATTTTTATAAGTATTTGGCACGACTTTTTGTTTCGTTGTATAGAAAATCTTAGGCCTTGCTTCAAGTCTTTATTCGTATAACTATTCAATCTAGGCTCGAGCTGCCTGTATGTTGAGAGAAGGAACAGTCACGTTTTGATGGCCTATTCGTAAATGATGATGTCAAGGTTTACCTAGATAGATTTTCTTTTTATGTAGAAGTGTCTTTGTGTGTATTTGAAGAGGAGAAAAGTTTGCTTTTCAAATATTGGCAGTGATTCATATATAATAAGCATACATCTATTAGTAGAGACCTGAATAAAATCTTCATAAGTATGAAATTGTTCCTTCACAATTACTTTTCCATATTTTACTGCCAAAGTAATTTTATATAAATGCTTTTAGAATTGTTAGAATTGTTAGATATTAGTACAACATAAAGTTTAATGTTCATCAATTTATATCAATTTTGTGACTTTATCATTCAATCCAATTACCAATTAGAAGTGTGTAAACATATACGAGGTGTTTATATAATATAGATTATCTATTTATAGTAGATTTTGAGTTAATTAATCGTTATAAAAGTTCATTTGTTGTGAGTATCATTTAAAGCTCCATAACTACCACATTCAGGCCGGCAAGTTTTTATATACCAAACAAAATTGTATCGGTGGCAATCAGTGGTGGACAGTAAATGCGCAGCAATGCGCTTCATTTAAATTGTAACGGGTCGAGCTAACTGCAAGCTCACAATACAAAAAAGTCAATTTTTGTTTCTGCACCGGTAAATCTGAAAATATATAATGCACAAAATTCAGCCACAACCAGTTAGCCACCACAGCTAATATAACTGATTATATGTCACAAAAGAAGATGAACAAACCCTTTTCAAAAAAAGTTTATGGATTGATAACATGAAACATGTGACCTTGTAATATGATGACATCTCTACGTTTTAGATAAAAATCTCACCTTTTACTTTGCGCTTTAATCAATTCTTTTGTATTCTGTGAATACTTTCTAAAAGCAAAAGCGCTTCATCATGTATAAATTGCATAGCATGTAGATATTACTATTGTATACAAGATATCACCCAATCTTAAAGTAAATTGAAATTTAATGGTTTTTAACATCATTGTACAGCTGAAGGTCCTGTTGACTTTTGAACAGATGAGGTAATTCTGACAATCAATCGATTTACCTCAAATACAGTAGAACCACCAATCAATACCACCCCTCTCTGAAGACCACCCCTATATTTAGACCATTTTCATGGGTTAAAACATTCATAAAGCTACAAAAAAAACTTCAAATAAACAGCCCCTCTGTATTTAAACCACCTAACACCGGTCTGCAAAGGTGGTCCTAATAGAGCGGTTCTACTGTACCTTGCTTGCACTCCTGTCAGTGAAGCACTATCACTGTGCGGAAGCCACTCTCCTCACCACCCAAACTAAACCAAAATGTGAACAATTTTATACAAGCATTTTTCTCACTGAAACACGAACTATTTGTTTAAATCTTAGCATGAGATGTTATTTTATTTTGATAATCTACCCAAAGACACCCAAAACAAAAGGATTCAATGCTTAATTTAGCTATTTGAGACATTTTTTTCTCTCAGACTGATGTAGGTAACTTTTATCAAAGAGGAGGGTGACGGATCGTAAGAACTTACCAAAAGCCACCCGCCTCTGAGGTTAAAAATTTGTTGCTCAGAACACTAATTTGACAGATCAAATCGCACTAAAAATTGTATGCAGACAAAGTATATAAAAATTCAATATACTTTGATTACTTGTTGGACACAATAACGCTGTCAAAGCTCTAATAAAGCTAATAATAAAATATGTGCTTACCTTCCGCCATTTTGGTTTAGTTGGGTCGTGAGGAGGGTGGCGACCGCCACCCTCCTCGCTTCCGCACAGTGACTATATGTTTTCAGTTGTTGTACTCACCATTTCTGTACACTTTCAGATACATCTACATTGCTCTTGGACCGATGCAAGATGACAACAACTATTATGAGATTGGCCGATGCATGGGCGCCGTCATGTCCACGCTGGTAAGTCTGGTCTAAACAACCACCCTCGTATTCAGGTAAATAGGCACCTCTAGAAACCTGTTATTCTGCCTTTGGCAAGACTTTCACTCTTCTCTCAAAATCAAAATGATCCTCTCGGTTGGTCACATTCATTCGGTCTGACAAAGCTCTCGGGAGAAGAGCGAAAGTCTTACCAAAGAATGACAGGTCTCTAAAGGTAGCTATTTAACTGAATATGACTTTGAATAATGAAACCCAGTGCAAACATACAATGTACATTCATAGAAGCATCCTCATGTTCAACCTCTGTCTATCATCATATAATATGACTTGTTGTATCAGGGATGATGTACAATTTGTCACGCTCCGCAAAAGTGGGACAGTGTTCCACTTAGTGGGAGAGGGGGGGGGGGTCGGTCAAGTTTTAGATATTCCACTTTTTTGTGGGTCTAATATTTTATCTCGCACTCTAAAACTTTTCATATCTGAATTCCACTATTTACTATTTAAATGTGGCATTAAAAAAGATACACAGCACATTTCACACATTCATTAATATTATGATTTAAATTCCTGTTATATAATAGATATTATCTTATGACGTGTATGAGTATTATTTGAATAAATATCGCGAAACACTGTGTAGATATTCTTTGATTATGTCACACATTTGATGTTTCCACTTTTGGGGGGATGGGGGGGGGGGATCAAGAAAAAAGAGAACACTGTTCCACTTTTGCCGAGCATGACAACATGTACATCATCCCTTATACATAATGTAGCTTATAGTGTATCTAGTTATATATTATAGTGTATATAATTTTAAAAAGTAGCTTTCACGAAGTTGAATGATTCTAAATTCTAATCATACATTTTAAGAAAACTTTAAACTACAAACTATACCAAATGAAACCAAAATATTACAATGAGACCTAGTGCTTGAAGCCAACTATATAGATGTATATGGGATTTTTGAATATACAATATAGTTGAAACGTGACCGTGAAGGATTTCAACCCACTTAAAAGACAACTCTTCTAGTTTGAGCCAGTCATCCCAATGATACTGTCCTTATGTAAATTGCAATTCACAGTCATTTGTATACATCATATATAAATTAATTACAACAAAACCTGTTTTGACCACATTCCCATTAACAGGCCACAGGATCTATAAAAGATTGTTCATTGAAGAAAGTCAATGTCACACATAATGTCGTTTTGAATAATTACACGTGATAAATTATCAGCTCTAACATTCAATTTGCAAGTGCACCATAGAGAGATGCTGTTTTTAGTGGGTACAGTGCACCCTCCAATGAAGACCACTTATCTATTGGGAGAGCTGTGTAAGAAAACCACTTCTCACGGTCTCAAAGCTTCATAAATCTACCTAATTGAACCTCTGTATAGAGACCACCTCTCTATTGAGACCACCTAACACTAGTCCCAAAGGTAGTCCTAATAGAGATGTTTTACTGTATAAGCCTGGGATGGACAGCCGCGACTTGTAAACCCCATTAGCCTCATTTCCACCCACGTTTTGAACATGAGTTAAACTTTTAGCACTCTACCGAATTGGGACTGATATCAATTTAGTTTAACTTTATAAACCACAAGGAGAGTGATTCAAATATCTCCAACCTTTATTTATGTACACAGAAGCAAGACGTTCAGTAAAATGTGCCCCAGGAATGAGCGACCTAACCATTTGTATAAAACATTATTGAATTACAGACACACCTAGAATTACATTGATAGACAAACCTGTATTAGCTATAAATGTCTCAACTACAGAACTCCTCAGCACACTATTGAGACTGGCATTTTCATTTGTACTTTGTAGGACTTTCAACAGGCAGCGTTTGAAGCAACAGGCAGAAAAGGTCTTCTGAAAGGTAAATCTGAAATCATATGTATAGTTGTATTAAGGGAAATTGGAATTGACAGTCATGGGCGAATTTTGAGGCCGATAATAGCGGTTGGACATTTGAAGGAGGACTCTGCAAATGATCAAGCACAGTTGTACAATATTGGGGTTCATGTTTTGTACAATCCGCATGGGACAGAGACGTTAGATATATTGCTACTTGAATGCCTAGACGCCATCAAATATATCTCCAGTCTATGAGCATACGAGCAGTAACTTGAGTCCCCGTCTACTACACACAGGAGCAAAAGTCTCATTTGCACCAAAATCCAAACATCTAGTACAGCAAAACCTCCCGTTACGACCACCTATCTATTGAGACCACCTAACACTGGTACTACAAGTGGTCCTATTAGAGAGGTATATGCTTGAAACATTATATAGATTTACAAAGAAATATTCAAACGGCATTGATCTTTGCTAAACCCGTACTTACAATGTATTATATTTTTACATACTTATACATGGCAAAGGTAAATAAGTATGGGCTTAGCAAAAGATCTATGCCATTGTAATAGTACAAAAGAAGCCCAATGAATCTATTCCATTCATTACAACTCTGACCACTTTTCGCGGTCCCAAACCTTCATAAGCTACCAAAATAACCTCTGTATTGAGACCTCCTTTCTATTGAGACCACCGAACACTCATTCCAAAGGCGGTCCGAATAGAGAAGTTCTAATGTATATACTTGCTTGAAACATTAAGCATTTATTAAATGATAGCTACAATGTATACATTGCTCTCAAGTATCGTTTATGGTGCACGGTCGCAGTCATCAGGAGCAATGGTCCAATGTAGTTGTACAAAGGACTGATTGTCTGTGCCTCTGTGACCCCCCAGGTATCAGTAAGTTCCTGGACGACTCCCTGATGATGCCGTCCGGAGACTGGACCCAGGACACCCTGATGCCGGCCATCGCCGTGGCCCGCCACAAGGCGCACGAGGTGCGCAAGAAATCCACACATCCGCTCGTCGTCACGCAGGAAGGTAACGTCTACTGGCTTCTGCAACGTAACACCATTCCATAGGACACAGGGGGCATGCGCCCCTTATTTTCTCTACCAAAATACTTCATTTTCGTCAGGTTTTTGGCATGATCGGCATCGACCATGCTTACAAAACCCTACGAAAGTCTACTGGCTTCTGCAACATAGCACGATTCCATAGGTAGATCCAGGGGGTGAAGGGGCGTGCGCCGCCATTTTCTCCACCAAAATACTTCATTTTCGTTGGGTTTTTGCCATGACCGGCATCGATCACGCATACAAAGCCCTTGAAATCCCTTCAGAGCTCCCCCACTATTCTGAAAATCCGGATCTGCCCGTGGATTTTGTGTCAAATTGTATATCGCCAGTTATCAGCATTACAAAGTCCATTACAATCTGAGAAATTAACATTTTTGCTGTCTTTTTGAAATGGAACTTCTTTTCCAAAGTTCACATGGCTATCAATTGTGACCTTTCATGTCTCCAGCTGAAAAGGCAAAGAAGAACATCGAGCAGCTGATCGTGGACCCGCTGTCGCGGACTGGACGGCCGTTTGGCGGCGTCTGGAACGACCTGAAGGGCCGCATGCCGCTCTACCTGTCCGACATCAAGGACGCCCTCAACACCCAGTGCATCGGGGCCTTCTTCTTCATCTTCTTTGCCGCACTCTCTCCAGCCATCACATTCGGTGGTCTACTTGGTAAGCATTACAGGCCCATGATAAATGTGTACAGTTAAACACTAGTTATACAGTTTGTTATGGAAAAAGAATTTTTTTCTATTTTAGTTTTTGACAAGGAACCTACATGGTTTGAAAATAAATTTATTATTTTCATCTTTCACAACACTAAAAAAATTATTTACGTTTGACAGTTTCGTATGCTTCTGCAGACATTTTCAAAAACACTACTGCGCATGTCAGATCATGGTTTACGGCCGCCGTCCCCTGTCAAACGTAAATAAATGTTTGAGTGTTGTGAAAGATGAAAATAATAAATTTACTTAATTACCAACACGATGAACTCATTCAAGGATGGTTTGAAAATGTTTGTAAATTAAAAATTCAAAATTAGACTATTGTGAATAAATACGACACAGCATAAAAGAGCACTATATAACAAAATGAGACCAAGCTCTGTGTACCAAGTAGCCTACATAAGATTTTTAGGTATACAGTAGAACCTCCAATTAAGACCACCTCTCTGCTATTGAGACCACGTCTATAGAAAGACCACTTTTCACGCTCCCAAACCCTCATAAAGCTACCAGCACGAACCTCCATACAGAAACCACCTCTCTATTGAGACCATCTACCACTGGTCCCTAAGGTGGTCCTACTAGAGAAGTTGTACTACATATGTTTAATGTTCGTACACTGTCAAACATTGCGATTGCAGCCCAGAAGACGAACCGTTGGATCGGCGTGACGGAGTCGCTGATGGGGACAGCCACGAGCGGGCTGGCGATCGCGCTCTTCTCCTGTCAGCCGCTCAAGATCATGGGCATCACGGGGCCCATGCTGGTGTTCGAGGAGTCCTTGTATCAGGTGGGGCAGCGTGGCTGTGAGATCAGATGCAGTGTCTGTGGTTGAAGGGAGCGACCATATTAATGCCTAGAGGGTCGGGGGTGGTCATTTGATATTGACGAGATAAAAAAAAAAATGAACGTGCTCCGTCTCTATGTTGAAATTTAATGCCCCCCCCATGACGAACATTGAGAAACCTGAGCACCCCCCAACCGGATAGATATGGAACAATGACATACTCGCATAAACTTTGATATTGAAGAAATTCCCTAAAAACTGTTTTAAAGTGTATTGCAATTAATCATCACTGTCAATGGTCAATGAATACATATTTGCTGTAAATCTGAATTTGACGTGTTGACATAACATTGGTTTTTGGCAACTGCAGGAATGCACCAAATCATTGTAAAAGTTTATAAAAATACTACCTTTCAGTTTGATGTGTGAGTGTTCAGCCCTATTTGAATTAAAATGTAGACACTCTTTTTTAAAAAAAATTGAGTATTTTCCCCACCAAATGACCCCCCCCGTACAATCAATGATGGTCGCCCCTAAATACAAGAAGCAGTAATGCTTTGAAGGTATTCCATGACACATCGGTCCTCTATATTTTCACCACATTCTTGCTGTAAAGGTGAAGGTGTTGTTGTCCTGTTGTCTATACACAGGTTTTGGCAGAGCACAATAAGTATCTAAAGTCTGAATGTATGTTTAAGATCCTGGGTTTCTTTATTCATAATTTAAAGAATATAATTACCAATAGAAACCAGTGTTAATACCATTTTGGCGAGATGTTGTATATGTACGGCAATAAATAAAAAATCATCTGTTGGTAGCGGCAGTCATGTGACAGCCATTCGTCTGTTTGCAGATCTGCATCGCGCTGGACGTGGAGTACATCTCCTTCCACTGCTGGGTGTTCATCTGGATCGGGGTCATCGCCGTGGTTCTGGCGGCCGTGGACGGCAACGTGGTGGTCAAGCTCATCTCACGGTTCACCGAGGAGGTCTTCTCCGCCTTCATCTCCACCGTCTTCCTCTACGAGACCTTCTTCAACCTCTACAAGGTGAGTAGCAGCAGCAGTTATGCTTCCATGACACATCGGTCCTTTATCATTTTCACCACATTCTTGCTATAAAGTGTGAAGGTGTTGTATCTAAAGGTCTATACAGTGAGACCTCTCTGATATGTATATGTTCAATGGATTACACAGATGATGTAGACACACTTTAGGTCACTTTATGTACGTAATGAAGTGGATGAAACAATAGGGATGTAATTTCGTGGACAGGCATCTGTTCCGCTTCATTTCCATTGATACGCACAGTGTAACCTTCAATGTAGACCACCTCTTTATGGAGACCATGAGACCACTTTTCATGGCAGTTATGCTTCAGAATGAACGTCAAGACCACTTACTGATCAATATTATATGAAGATCTGTAAAGGTGTTCTGATAATTAGAAGAAAAAACAAACCATAACGGTGGCCACCTTTGTATTGAAACCAACTAGCACCAATGGTGGTCCTAATGAAAGACAGGGGTTCTATTGTATATTTTCTCCTCATTGCGCTTGTTGTTTCTAATATGATTGATCCCTAATGTACATGCCCTATCGTAACACATGCAACAAGTGCTTTATCTGTTTTTGTGCAGGTGTTTTATGAGAATCCGCTGATACAGTACTACGATGGACCGCCTCCGACAGCACCCTACAATAGCACAATGTTGCCTGACATGATGACGACACCGGACTATTTCACCATGAATGGCAACTACACCAATTACACGTCGACCGTCACCGAGGAGCCGACGCCTGGCCCCATCATAGCGCAGCCCAACACCGCACTGCTGTCTCTCATACTCACCATTGGTAGGTTCACATTTGAATCTCAGGTATATGAAAATAATATAATTGGTTTTCCAAAAAGACATAAGAAAACTCCACTAGCATGAAACTTTGGAGAAATTAGACCTCCCAGTCCGTAGGTGGGATTCAAACCCACGACCTCTGGGTTGAGATGATAACTGACCAAGTATGTAGGATGGGGGTTACAGAGACAACTGTTCAGCCGTGCAACCTTGTAACAGTTTGCTGCTTGGGATGATTGTATCATTCTGGTCTCACAACCTTGGGAGTTTGAGTCCTGTCAGGGCCATATGATATGTAGTCATATGGAAGCACAGGTCGTCAGCAATGTCAGAACAGTGTGTATGAGCTTGCTTGCCATAGAAAAGAGAGTGAGAGAGAAAGAAAACAAATATTATTGGATATTTTCGTATTAAACTGTTGGAACTAGTTATAAAATGTACATGAAGTCCCAAAATTAAATATTACTATTTGTTAAAGCACATTTAATTGGATATTTCAAAATGATATATTGGATTTACTTTTTCAGCTACATTTGCCATTGCCTGGTACCTGCGCATCTTCCGAAATGGACACTATCTGGGAAGGACAGCCAGGAGGGCGCTTGGTATGTGTTATGCTATAGCCATTTAAACAACCATGTCTATTAGATAAGTTTGAAACTTGTTTTTTATAGATTTTGAGTTATGAATGCAACAGAGCAGCATGTTTTGAAATGTTCTTCATCAGGTCTTTTTATTCGTGTTTGAAGTTTGTGCTTGCAACTATAAATCGTAGAAAAAAAAACAAAGTAAGAATGTACATGAAATGTGATCATACCACACTAGCAAGTCTAGATGAAGTACAAGATTGAAACAAAACTTAACTATGCTTTTCGACGGTTCAAATCAAATAGTGGTCAATCGATTTTAAACTGTACATGTAGTTGTTCATGTACAGTGCACTCAGACCGTGATTTCATTTTCTGTAGGTGATTTTGGTATCCCGATTGCCATCCTCATCATGGTGCTGGTGGACTATGGTATTACGGACACGTACACAAAGAAACTGGATGTACCGGATGGTCTAGAAACCACCAGTACAAAGAGAGGCTGGTTCATCAATCCCATGGGTGAGTATATCTTTACTGTGTACTTTATACTAAAACTTGCGATGATCAAGTTGGTAATGTCTCTTATAGTAAAGGACACTTTTGACCTCTCAATATCACCCAATGCATCATACATATTTGGCATGATTGGGAAGGTGTCAAGTGAGGAAGTGAGGTGTCAAAAGGAAGACTTAAGCCATAGAGTGAGCCACTGGGAGTGAGCACTTGATATTCAGGGAGGTACTATGTGATATAGTATGTACATGTAGGGAGCTAATTACATTGGATTTCAATCTGCAGGTGTCCAGAGGCCTCTTCCAATTTGGGCGATCTTTGCTGCAATACTTCCTGCGTTACTGGGCTTTATCCTTATCTTCATGGAATCGCAGATTTCTGGAGTTATTATCAACAAACCTGAGAGAAATCTCAAAAAGGTTAGCAAACATAAAAATTATATTTTTATAATTGAAATGGGCAATGAAATTGTCCTTCTCAAACAGTCACAAACAGGCTTGGTTTCAATTGTAATTGTAATTTATGTAATTGTAATTAATGTTGATAAGAAATTATTAGAAAATAAAAAGATTGTGGCGATCATCAAAAATTGTGTATACTAATACAATGATTGATCATTTTGACAAAAATAACCTTAACACCCACTTTGAGGCTATTTTTATTATAAAAAACATTACATGTAAATATTCTTGGGATTATTTACAATACAAATGAATGGAATCCCCAACAACCTGTAGAAATTTAATGTAATTAACATGGAATAGGACTATGTAATTGTAATTGAAATTTTAAAAAATGTAAACAAAGTTGGCCCACAAACATTATATTTGTGCATAGCCTGAAAAGAAGTTAAATTGAGTGCGAGATCATCATTCCAACACCATGAATATTACTGGTCTAAATCTGAGATCTGATACCCAGAGTGCAGTCCATTTTTCTGGCATAAGAGATTCGCATTTAAAAAACTTCCGTAATAAGTTAACTGTGCACAAATTATATTAAAATGAGCACAAATATGGTAAACAAAAACTGTGCACAAATATGGTAAACTGTGCAAATAATATGCTAAACTGCACACAAATATGCTAAACTGCACACAAATTATGCTAAACCTTGCACAAATATGGTAAACTGCACACAATTATGCTAAACTATGCACAAATTATAAGCATAATAACCCACCTGCCTGCAGGGCGCTGGCTTCCACTGGGACATGATGCTGATCGGCGTGATGCACGTCGTCCACGGCATCCTCGGCTTCCCCATGATCTGCGCGGCGTGCGTGCGCTGCATCACGCACGTCAACGCGCTGTCCGTGTACTCCAGCGCCAACGCACCCGGCGAGAAGCCCCACCTGCTGGGCGTGTACGAACAGCGCATGACCAACTTCCTGGTGCACGTCGTCATGGCGCTCGCCTCGCTGCTCGGACCGCTGCTCAGACTGGTGAGGACGCGGAAACTTTTTTTCTTCTTTTTCTTTTTTTGTTTGTTTGTACTCCGCAGACATCAGTTCTGATGATTATAGCAGAGGGAGGCCGTGTGGTGTTGGTACATGGACCTCCAGAGGCAGGTTAGGTAGCCAACTGAGCCTCGGGGGTGTGTGGGATCACACTAGCTATTGTTGTCAAACATTCTGCTCTAGAGTCACCATGTGGCGTGAGATACGTAAGATCTGCGAGGGCTCGCTCATTATCAGTTACATGTGTTTGTTTATTTGTTTTCAAGGAAGTTGCATGTGGGTAACAGGAGTAAAGAGGATTTGGGGGAAATGAAAAAAGAATGATGTGAGATCTTCAGTATTAGTGGGCTGTGGTTAAATTGGATGAAATAATGGGTGTGTGTGTTTCGTGGTTGGGGTTGGGGGGAGCTGTATAAATTAACACCTTGCTAACATACCAATCACGATATTATCAATTGGTTTGCTGGTCTGAGTGACTACAGTGCTTTTCTAGATGCGTATGTAATATGCGATAATATTCTTCTTATACCCTACCTACAAACTGATACTCATGATATAAGATTGGGGACAACATATATTCTTAGATAACAGGACTGATGTTAACTTTGACTACTTCTCAAGGTTATCATAGTGGAAATACAATGAATGAGGTGTACAAAAAATATTGACTGGACTGTTGCGTGCCCTGCCAGGTGCCGCTGCCGGTGCTGTTTGGCGTCTTCCTGTACATGGGCATCGCCTCCATGGTCGGCGTCCAGTTCTTCCAGCGTATCGAGCTCTTCTTCATGCCCATCAAGTACCACCCACAGGAGGAGTACGTGTCCAAGGTACGTAGTGTCATTTGAAAGCTCGCATACATGTGTATAAAACGTGGTTTAGGGTGCTCAATCATGAAGAGAGCTTCATGGAAGAAATTTAGTACATCACTGATACATTCATATTCATGTTTAGTAGCTTACAAGCTTGGTTCAGGGTGTTTTATATATTTTTTTTTCGCTCATTCGGCTGTTATTTGAAAGGAAGCATGATGCCAGTAGCAGTAAACCAAAAACCACAATGGTGTTATTCAAGCAATGCTGTATTATTTTTGTTAATTGTCAACTGACAGTTAAATGCAAACTCTTTTTGAGTAAGTAAGTAAGTAAATCTGTTTTAATCACTATTCATGCTGTTGTTTCACATGAAAATTAACAGCAAGCAGTAACATGTAGAATATATAACAAGCATCAACACCAACACATAGCGTGTTAACATACCCTCTGTGTTCCCGGCGTGTGGCAGGTGCGGACCTGGAAGATGCACCTGTTCACGGTGATCCAGCTGGTCTGCCTGGGCGCCCTCTGGGTGGTCAAGTCGACGCCCGCCTCCCTCGCCATGCCCTTTGTGCTCATCATGACCATCCCGCTCGAACGGTAACGCCGCCACCGCGGAGCCCCACAGTTTTAGGGAACGATCATGAATAATGATACCGGGGGGTCGTCCAACTTTTCTGATTTCTTTTGGGGAGGTCGCTGAACTTTTTTATCACACTACTGTATATTTTTTTCAAATATTTTCTTTTAGCAATGCAATGACTATTTAGAGGACTTTTTCTTTAGCGGAGGGTGGGGGGATTCACTCAACTTTTTAACTATTGATGGGGGGGGGGGGGTCGGTTAAATTGTTCTTCGCTCTCCAAAAAATGGACGACACCCCTGGTATTGCTATTTATGATCGTTCCCTTACTGTACAGCAGCTCAAGTCAAAATTAACTTTGTCAATTTGTTGTTGTTGATGGTTTAAGTGAAAAATAGCTGGGTTTTTTTCTGTTTTCAAAAAGTGTTTCTGTTATCAAATGGACGGGAAATCTATAGCAATTGTGAATTTCCGTAGGCAATAGTAAGGAAAAGATGTGTACATTGTTGCTTTTTCTTTGCAACATTTCAATCACAGTCACATAAGTTGCTGTTAAAGTAAAATTTCCTCCGACAATTTGTACAATTAGAAGGCTCTACTCTGCTATGTTGGGTACATTATTGAAAGGCATTCAAGTGCAATGTTGTTTGCTCTTCACCAATAGGTACCTGTTGCCCAAGATCTTCAACCCCAGTGAGCTGTGGGCTCTGAACAAGACGGGACCTCTCAAAGACGCCCCTCTCGACGACTCGGACAGCGAGGAAGAGGACAACGACCTGGACTTCTACGAAGAGCGCATTATGGCCAATATCAGACGGCGCCCGTCCACTGGCGCCGGCTTTACGCTCGATGAGGTCACAGTCACCGAGGGGACAGACGCTGATGCCAAACACCCCGCAAAGAGCAACAGCACCTGCTAACAGGAGAGACCAGGGGGACTCGTGTGAAGGAGCCCAGCTACTGGCTGACTGTAGTGGCTGTTCAAGTCTTTTTAAAGTTCGAACTGAGTGTGGTATAACTGTGTTTCATATCTTATTCATTTTACAGTGTGTCTATATATATGCTGTAGTGTAGATGTTGCGTATGAATCTTATTTTTGACAGTATTGATGCTCACGTGCAGTTGCATTAATGGATATAAATGGTTTTAGAATATGGATCGGTTTTACAGTGATGAATCAGAAATATGACTTAACAATTGCATTGGTACAAAACTATTTTACAGTTATAATTGCCACGGAATGGTACACTGAAAATTGTGTAATCATTCATAGTTCCATTTTTTGTTTGTTTTTGTTTTTTTCTGTTTCTGCTGCCTTATAATCGAAAAACAAAGTCCTATTTTTAGTGAAGAATCAAATTTAAATTTATTTAGACATGTTTCGACATCTCTAGTGTCCTTCTCAACTTAATTTTAAAAAATATAGATAAAAAAAATGATTCTTCACTAAAAATAGGACTTTGTTTTTCGATTATAAGGCAGCAGAAACAGAAAAAAAAATGCGACCACATGCTGCATACCATATGTCACAAATCTTGTCTATTCATAGTTCCATAATGATAAATTGGTGTTATGCACAAGTTTATGGTCACATTCCAAACTTCATGCTGAATGAAGGGCTAGGTAGGTGCTGTAGTAGCTAAGCAAGAAGAAGGGGCGAGTACTTTTAGTTAATTTTGAATGCTTAATTTTGCATGATTTGCACTTGGAAAAAAAGTTCATGCGAACGACTGATCATTGCGTACTCTTCACTACAATCCAGACTGAAGACGTGAAAAGTGGACGAAACGGTTTAACAATGATTAAGTGGTTCATGAGCAGTTTCACCCTCTTTGTCCTGACACGGGCTGTAATCTAATGTGTCTGGTGCGAATTATGTGATGTGCATTTGTCTTTGATGCAAGTTATCATGTGCTAAACTGATACTTGAAGAGCATGTAGTGATTCTTTATTGCATGTACATGTATTGTACACGGTGTCGGTACACATCAGGAGAATGGTGCAATTTATCAAAGTATTACAAGAAATCTATATGTTCTGGGTTCAGAAGAAATAAATCTTCCAATTCTAATTCATTTCTAGACAGTAACTAATGTTGCTATTTATGTCATTGTATCATTTAAAGGCAACATATTTAGTTTCATTATTTTGGTAAAATAGTTGCGTGTTGAATCCATTCATCTTACAGATGCTTTATTATTTGAAAACGTATGTTTTATTGGAAAAATGCATTTAATTTTAATGATTCTGTATCATTCTATTTGTAAATACACATTTAAAGATGTAGGCCTAATTATAAGATTTCACATAGATTTCCCTTAATTAGTGTAGTAATAAAACATAATTGAAATTGTATGTAGTTTTCCGTATTTTATGTGAATGTAATTTGTTTGTTATTAGAAGTGTAAATGTTCTAAACTGTTTGAAAGCTGGACACTGCTATGTCCTGATGATACGAAGTACTTATGAGTAAATCAGTGCAAATAGGTCAAGTGGATATTTGATTACTTACAAATAAGATGTATGTTGTGTATCACTGTTTTGGCATTGATAAACTTAATAGTAGATCAAGAAGTGAATATTTGATAGGGGACTGTTAACCCTTAAATATATGAGAAAATCTGTTCTTATGTTACATTTATGTGTGATAACGAATGATAATTATATGTAAATGATATTATATTAATATCCATTTAACCTTATGACTTTCAATGCATACCAAGTAATAAATCAATTATTTAAAAAGTTGTTTGTATGTAGTTAAAAACTCTCAAGTCTCTTTTTCCATTTTATACAAAGGGCACAATGTTTTGGAGTTCCGAGAAGCCTACACAAGTCACAGGAATGTACTGTAATTTAAAGTTGCTGCTTTGGATGGTCTAGAAACCACGGGGTTTTGAGTCTGAGTCCCTGTTAGGATCACTTGGTATAGTTAGGTGGAAGTTTAGGGTTGTAAAACCTGTCTTCAGCTATGTAAACATACAGGTAGGAACTTGTTTGGTGCAGAGAAAAGAGGTAGGAATATAATTGAACAACAGAAAGTGGGATTTCGCATCAATTTGAAATACTAGCGTGCGTGCTTGTGAGTTTATAACATCAGAGGACCATGAATTCTGTGTATAGAAGTATTCTCTGCTTTCGAAAAAAAGCTATCTCTATCCTTTCAATTCAGTACTGTTGTCAAATATTGTGAGAAGCATTACACTTTTACTTCCAATATTGTAGCTATCAATACAGATACAACATGCTGCATTCTATCATTCCGTGCAAAAATCACCGCCAATAACTCAATTTTGCGATGGAAAACACCCTCCAAAAAACCACGGCGCTAGTCTAAACTCCTCACAATATCAATACAGCCGCTGACGACGCAAGGCGCGTGTTCTGTAGCCGAGATCAACAGTTTAGACTAACGCCTCCGCGCGCTCAAAACTGTAGGAATTGACGTCTCCGCGCGCTCAAAACAAACGAAATTGACTGGCAATGAGAATGTTATAATATGATTTATTTTAAAATAAAATGGATTTTAGTCATGATAGAATGGTGATTGACCACTCGATTGTCGTGTCAATCGCAAAATTAGGCCGTCAGCATGCTCAATTTTGCGATTGACACTCCAATCTCGTGGTCAATTCTTACAATAGACCACGTTAGCAACGACCATGAACTATCTGCAACAGTGAGGTACACGTTCATCATAATATGCAGACATGGTCCATAATGTAAACGGCATTTGCCCTATTATGTCATGTGCGTTTGTGGATATAAAATACACACAATCAACAATTATTTTAAAAACATTAAAATATTTAAACTTACAGTAGTAGAAGGCAGGGGTGGAAAAAAAGTGGATTACTTATCAAGTTCCACCCAATGTATATGTGTATATTTTCTTATCACGCTTTAACTATTCATAATATACTTTAAACAATATGTAAACATTTTTGTGTAATATACTTAGTGTTATAATACAATTTAAGGAAAAAAAAGCAATAATAAAATACATACTAATTACGTGTTAACTTAATCAATCATATATTTCTGTACAATAATTATTGAATAGATATTTATATGTAACATACGTTTTGGCTGCTTTGATATCATTTGGTAAAACTTTCCATATATTAGCACATGCATATTGGAATTTACTCTTAAAATAGTCAGTATTAATTTTACGTGTGATTCTGAAATTATTTTTGTGTCGTGTATTATGGGAATGAACATCTGTACCTTTACATATAGTTGTCCGTGACACAATTGGTAAATAGCCTATTGTTAGCTTGAATATAATGGCACAAATCTTAAATTTATATACAACCGTAAATATTCTAACTTTAGTATCTTGTGTACCTTAGATAATGGGGAGGTATGGTCTCTCCTTTCTAATTCCCAAATCATTATTATTATCTTTTTCTGAAGTACAATAATTTTATTTAGAATATTAGCATTAGCCATTCCCCAAGCTACAATACCGTATTAATTCATCAGCAATGCGGAGTGCTCGTTCCAGAATCATCATGGACACCATTTGCACTGCTCACAAGCATCAGTATATCCAGATGTTCTCGTTATTATGTCAGGCACTTGAGTTTTTGAAATTCCATACAAATTCTGTAATTATCTCAAACTCAATAAAATGGGCACGTTTGAATTACCTCCATGAAGTTGAAGAGATCAACCGACTACACATTTACCTGAGCAATACATGTAGATAAAGATAAGGAAATTTACCCTTGGGCTCTTATGCAGCATATTTCTCTTTCTTCTTCGTCAATGAAATTTAATAAAGCATCCCATCGAGTTTTTTTGATAACAAAAATTTGGGAAAGATTCATTATTTGGGGGCTGAACATTACAGTTCCACAGAGCGTTTTCCAACCGACCAGTCATAACCAAAAGACACCCCCCGGGGACCCCAACCCCCCCCGCACCCCAACACAAAACCCAACACCCAAAACC